>PYAF01005638.1:176246-189249 GCA_007407185.1 Glycine tomentella
TACTCACCTTTGAATTGAATAAAAACCTTTACACTTTTAAAAGTGTGTGAGAGGAAGTTCCTCTTGGGTTCTTAATTGGACCAAACATTGGTTCTTATCAAAGGTTTCTATAATCTTTGTGGCGAATCCTCACGGGACTTATCACTTTTCATAAGGTGTGGCGTCTTCTTCCATTTCTTGTCTTCCCCACCTTTTTATTTTTATTCTATTTTCTTTAACATCTTGTTCATGTTAAATTCGTTATTTTTGTTCTGCATTTTTCTTCATATTGTCTTTATCTTTATTTCTTTACGTCAAACACTTGGTGTGCACCTTTTTCTTATGTTTTAACAAGAAGCCTTTTCAAGGACGATTCATATCAGTCTTATATAGGGCAATACATAAACCTTTCATTCTAGACTACATCTTTATCTTATTTTTGATTGGTCTATACTTCTTCTGACTATCAAAATTACTAAACCATTTTATTAAATAAGTCTATTCATCCTATAATTAAGAGAAAATTCTATAGATTTTATGTACCATTTTTCCATATTTTTCTGATGCTTGAGTTTTCTTGAATACAGCTTCAAAGTTGTCATCTTCCAAAATTTGTAGAAATTTTATTCTGGAGTTTTGTGTCACAAAATATGTTGATACTTAGTCAGCTAAGTGTATTTTATAATTTCATCAAGTTTCTACAACATTTCTAAAGTTATTTGAGCATTTTTTTGGCCTAGGGACATTTTGGTAATCATGCCACTCAATCTAGGGGTATTTTGGTTATTTTTAAAAATGTCCAAGGGTATTTTTGAAATTTTCAAATTAAGGATTTTCTATTAATTTCTACATCATGGAAAAGGGATATAATTATTTTTCTCTAAACATACTTGTATCCAATTATCATCACATTTTTATAATTTTGGAGATGTTACAAATATGACATATTTATATGCTCAATTCTACTATCGTCCTGACACTAAATTCAGTAAATTGAAAAACACGACGTCCATCTTATATATCCTTATTTAATTTATAAAATGGACGATAAGATGGATAACTGTACATTATGCAATATCTTTTAAAATTCTTGACAATGGCAATCTGCCAATCCATTACCAAAGATGGGACACTCTCCATAAAATCTAAAGATAACATGCCAATTTCTTCAAAAAAAAATTATGTATGCATAGGAGACTCTAGCATAAAAGATAACATACCAAATTTTATCAGGGTAAGAAACCATTGTGGTGGTTATATATTCTTGCCAAAAACCCAGCCTTTTGCTACAGTATCTGCCAAAAATTTAGTTGAAATATAATTTCGAAAAAAAAAAATCTGCATGGTTCATTCCTGTACATATTGTTTTTGGATTGTCTCTGTCCTCAATGATAGTTAATACTATATAATTGACCAAGTTGATCTGCTAATTAATTGGTTGATAGTCAAATCAAAGAAATTAATTTTAAGTTGGTTCACTTCATTTTCAGTCCTATCTATGTAATATCTGATATAGGATCAAATGCCCACGCGGTTGATAATGTCAACATTACATTTACTGGACACATTAAAGAAATAAAATGACATTCAATTTCACAATGGAAACCACCTACTATATTTATGTTGTGTTCCTTTCTTATATCATGAACTAAAAAATGAAATATCATTGAAAATTGCAGTGTTATATATTATAATAATGTTTTTACATGAAATTCACGAACGCGAGTCCACATCTCTTTGCGACGGGCTGTTGGTTTTTATTTTAGTGAAATAATAATAGTAGTTGAGATAACATCATTTTTCAATAGAAAAATGCTAAATCGTATGAAAATATGTTTCTATGCTACAGCTCTACAATAATGGACTCTGTCATTGACTTGGCACAGTCTTCTTCTAACATTAAAGGATGTTGTCATGGCACTACTCTACGAGTCATCTTCCACATCAGTTTATTCTGTTCCTTCACATGCTATATTTTGGTCGTTCTACTAGTAGAAGCCAAAATATTAAGGGAACATCACGATGTTACTTATTTGGTTCTTACTAATCTCTTACACCACTACAACTTCAACTTCAACTTCAACTTCGCAATCGGTAAATCGTTTAGCAGTGAGTCAATCCATTCGAGATGGTGAGACTTTGGTTTCGGCTGGTGGAATTACTGAACTGGGTTTCTTCAGTCCCGGAAATTCGACAAGACGATTCTTGGCTATATGGTACACAAATGTATCCCCTTACACAGTGGTATGGGTGGCTAACCGAAACACACCTCTTCAGAATAACTCAGGAGTTCTCAAACTCAATGAGAAAGGGATTCTTGAGCTTCTCAGTGCTACAAACGGCACCATTTGGTCATGCAATGTATCAAGCAAAGCAGTGAATAATCCAGTTGCCTATCTTTTGGATTCGGGAAATTTCGTAGTGAAAAATGAACACGAAACTAACGAGAACAGCTTCTTGTGGCAGAGTTTTGATTATCCAACTGATACATTGATGTCAGGAATGAAGCTTGGATGGAACTTAGAGACTAGTCTAGAAAGATATCTTACATCTTGGAAAAGTGTTGAAGATCCAGCTGAGGGAGAATATACTTCAAAAATTGAAGTTAGAGGATATCCACAATTAGTAAGGTTCAAGGGACCTGATATAAAAACCAGAATAGGATCATGGAATGGCTTGTATCTAGTTGGATATCCAGGTCCAATTCATGAAACATCACAAAAATTTGTGATCAATGAAAAAGAGGTGTATTATGAGTACGATGTTCTTGCTCGATGGGCCTTCAGTGTATATAAACTGACCCCTACCGGCACAGGGCAGTCTTTGTATTGGACAAGTGAAAGAACCACACGGGAAATCGCCTCAACCGGGGAGGAAGATCAATGTGAGAATTATGCCTTTTGTGGAGCAAATTCTATATGCAATTTCGATGGTAACCGACCAACTTGTGAATGCTTGAGAGGTTATGTTCCCACGTCTCCTGATCAATGGAATATGGATGTCTGGTCCGATGGTTGTGTTCCGAGGAATAAATCAAATTGCATGAACAGCTATACAGATGGTTTCTTTACATACAAACATTTGAAATTGCCAGACACATCTGCATCACGGTTTAATAAAACCATGAACCTTGATGAATGTCAGAGGTCATGTCTTGAAACTTGTTCTTGTACAGCATTTGCAAATTTGGATATTCGTGATGGAGGGAGTGGCTGTCTACTTTGGTTTAATGATCTGGTTGACATGAGGAAATTCTCTGATTGGGGACAAGACTTGTTTGTCAGAGTCCCTGCTTCAGAATTAGGTACACGATCAATTTTTTATTTTGAATTTGATTTTCGCCATCAATTTGTTTGGTTTCTTTTCGTGTTTGATTTCTTGTTAATCATTGCATTATTCTAAGAGAAAAGGGTGGAGTAAGGGAAGGCCGTGAGAACATTCAATTGTATGTTAAACTTTCTATTATTGAAGCATGGAATACCATGCTGAAGTGAAGAAAATAATTGAAAGGGAGAATTGTAAGTTGCAAGCTTTTGGTAACAATTGAAAATAAAGTTTAGTAATGCATGTTATTTGTTCTGCTTATATATATTGTTGATCCATAATAAATACTCAATATTTACGTTTATTCTCTAATAAATTTTTGCAACTTAAATACAATGTTCTTTTTTCCCTCACTCAGTCCAGCGTAACACAATTCACTTTCTTAGCTTCAATCATCACAACTGTTGTGCTTAAAGTTGGTTACTGATGATGCTGTGTTTCTTTTAGACCATGCTGGCCATGGAAACATCAAGAAGAAGATTGTAGAAATCATCGTTGGTGTAATCATTTTAGGATTTCTCATATGTGCATCCATATTTATAATAAGAAATCCATGTAAGTACATGTCTATAATTTACCATCAAATATAACATATTTGGAAAAGAAAAGAACAAAACAAAATCTATGTATATTACATGATACTGTTTGTTATCTTCTGACCAATCAGGGACAGCAAGAAAACTTTACAACAAGCATTACAAAATTAAACAGAGAAAGGAAGATGGTGATTTGGCAACTTTCGATTTGTCAGTCTTAGCTAATGCTACGGAAAACTTTTCAACTATAAATAAGCTTGGAGAAGGTGGCTTTGGACCAGTGTACAAGGTGATAAAGAAAACTGATATCCGGAAATTCTAATTTCCTTAAAAACTTTCTAAGTTTAGCTGATGACTTTTTTCAGGGAACACTGACAGATGGACAATTGGTAGCTGTGAAAAGGCTTTCAAAAGAATCTGGACAAGGGCTAGAAGAATTCAAAAATGAAGTAGCATTGATTGCAAAACTTCAGCACCGTAATCTAGTAAAACTTCTGGGTTGTTGCATCGAAGGAGAAGAAAAAATGTTAATTTACGAATACATGCCGAACCAAAGCTTGGACCACTTTGTTTTTGGTTTGAGTCTATACTATTTGATTTAAACATCTATAAAAATATTTATATTTCTTTATTGTGGTTTATGAAATGATTGAATCTGCAACCGCTATGCTAAACGCTAATCTGCTTTTCATTAGATGAAACCAAAAGGAAATTGCTAGGTTGGCATAAGCGTTTCAACATTATTAGTGGCATTGCTCGAGGACTTTTGTATCTTCATCAAGACTCTAGGCTGAGGATTATTCACAGAGACCTTAAAACTAGCAATATTTTACTAGATGCAAATTTGGATCCCAAAATATCTGACTTTGGCTTGGCTCGAACTCTTTTGGGAGATCAATTTGAGGCAAACACAAATAGAGTGGCTGGAACATAGTAAGCTAGTTTGATGCTATCTGATTATGATTCTTTGATAATTGTCTGTCAAGTTTTAATTATTTTGTTTTCAAAATTTTATGTTCAGTGGTTACATACCTCCTGAGTATGCTGCACGCGGACATTTCTCAGTGAAGTCAGATGTCTTTAGTTATGGTGTGATAATACTAGAGATTGTAAGTGGGAAGAAAAACAGAGAATTTTCAGACCCAGAACACTACAATAATCTTCTTGGGCATGTAAGAACTCTGATATGACAATGTTTCTAGTCAGTATAAATTGAATTGTTTCACTCCTACTAATTTAATTCTCACCATCTCAGGCATGGAGATTATGGACTGAAGAGAGGGCACTGGAACTATTAGATGAAGTGTTAGGAGAACAATGCATGGCCTCTGAAATCATACGATGCATACAAATAGGCCTACTATGCGTGCAACAACGACCAGAAGATAGACCAGACATGTCATCCGTGGTTTTATTCTTGAATGGTGATAAATTATTGTCAAAGCCTAAGGTTCCGGGTTTTTACACCGAAAAGGATGTTACATCTGAAGCAAATTCTTCATCGGCAAATCACAAACTGTGCTCAGTTAATGAAATGTCCATCACAATATTAGATGCAAGATAGGGAATGGAGGCCAGCAAATGTTAGGGCTTCACCTTATAATGTGAAACATAACAGTTATTTTCATTATACAAAACTAGTGAAAGTTCTATTATGATTACCCGCTTTTGCCTTTGTTTCATTTATCCAAATAAGTGTACGAGATAAGCATACTTTGAAGACAATAATATTGCTATCTGCACTAGAATATAGTTCTGAAACATCTCCAGATATATGAAGCAATTTAGATCCTTCTTAACTTGTTCTACACATCATAAGAAATCAAAAAAGTATCTTAATTTTTTGTAGCAGGTTGAGCGAGTGTTAGTACCTGTAACTTTGTACATGAGTATTAAATATGCTGGCACACATTAATTTTCGAGGTTGGACTAACTGATAGTATTGTAAAAAAAAAAAAAAAAAAAAACTAATACTTATTACCATGATTTTTAATAAGCTATAAAAAAGCTCACTAAAGTTTTTTTTTTTTTTTTTTCTCTTTTCCTTGTTAAAAATATTTTTTTTTTTCAAAGAACTTTTGTATAAAAGTTTGACCTACATGTCAAAGGAAACCACCCCCGTCCGCAACCCCAAAAAACACTTGAGCAGAACCATTTAAACCATACACAAGAATTTATTTCAAAATAGGTGAATTCCTGGAACAAATATAATTAGTAAACACTTGAGAGAGATGAAGAGAAAATTAAGTAAATATGATCAATATTGTTAAACTCGGCTTTGATTGGTTCGACCGGAAACCGAACATATTGTCAGTCTAAGTATCTTATCATCAGATTGGTGATGCAAGTAACAATGTACCACTTGTTTGACTCATCATTTTAACAACTCTTAATTAATCCTAGCATAAATGTCAATTGGTAACTTTAAAAACTATTAACCTTATGCATCAATGTCTTTTTAATGCATATAACAAAACCTTATATAGGCTAAATTATAAGCAATCACTACTGCATATAAACCCGTTTGTTTAGGCTGATAAACGTGCGTTTAAAAAAGTGATTTATTTTCAAGTAGTAGTACTATTCTTGTATAAGAAGAATCTGTTTGGTTACAATTATAGAAAGCACTTTTTAGTTAAAATTGTTTTTAAACTTGTTTGGGTAGTGCTTTTTATTATAAAATTACATTAAAAAAAGCCTTAAAATGCCACTATAACATTAATAAAAATGCTAAAATAACTACTTAAACATAACATTAAAAATATGAGAGCAGCTTGCAAACATGCTCAACTCTTTCTGAACTTTAACTTCCTTCAACTTCATTTTATAAATATAACAAGAACATATTTTTGCATGGCAAAAGATGATTTTTATTATAAATTGTCCAAAGCACAAGGGGTGCCCGAAATAGCTAGAAAATTACAGAAGAGATAGAAATAAAAAAGATTTACAGAAGTGCAGCCCAAATTTCAAATACAAAATAGGAAAGAAACATATTGCAGGTCTGCATAAAACAGAGAGTCCAACACCACGAAGATGCCACATATTCACCAGAACAAACTTTTCTTCAAAAGTATAGAAACCAACTTACTGCAAAGACATAACACCTTCAGCTCATATAAAGTTGAAACACTCCATTATCTCATAAGCACAACCTTCAGCCTATACTGTATCCACCCAGCACCATATGCATACACACTGCACCAAAAATGGCTTTTGGTGGGAATTGTCTCCCTTTTAGTTGCAATATTTATGGCCACTAAAATGACCACCAAAAGTAATTCTTTTCAAACTATCACTTTCACCCATTTTCTGACCTATATCTAACACAAAAGATCATTGTATTAAAACAAGAGTTTTCATAGACACTTATGTGTTAGGCTACTGGTATAGCAGGTGTATGAAGCAAGGGCCCATGGGAGGTTCAAAAGGAAATCAGAGTAGCAGATACAACCTGTAACTAACTGATGTCAGTTACAGTTTAGTTAGTTAGTTGGTAACTACCTTTAAATAGCAGTTAGCAATTGAAAGTTAGATATCTTTGGTATTATTGGTAATTGGTTTGGGAGATTAGTCTCTAATCCCTAGATGTAACTGATAATACCAATTCAATAAACAAGAGATTGTTAATGTCTATCACTGCTATCAGAGCAAAAATTTTCGAGCCTGTGACCTGTATCGGTTCAAGGTTTCAACGCGAGGAGGCATGGATGCATGCGTAGAATTTCTGGAGCGAGGTTTTGAAGGTCTGATCCAAATGCGTGACAAGGTTGCGGGGTTGACGAGAGTGTATGAAGATGACCGCATCGACAGAGCGGAATTGAGGGAGCAATTGGCGAAGTTGATGGCGAAGGTGAGGAACATGTCTCGTGCAGATCAAGGAAGTGGTAACCGTGACCACGGCGAACATCAGAATCGCAATCTTTCAAATGGCAATAGAGAGCAAAGGTGGAGAAAGCTGGAGATTCCAATTTTTAATGGTGATGATGCGTTTGGCTAGATGAATAAGGTGGAGCGTTATATAGAGAGAAATTCGAGTTATATGTAGGTCCTTTGAGAGTGACAGAATCTGAATATTTGAATGGAATTTTTTTGAATGGTTTAAAGCATGTGGTAAGGGATGAAAGGAAGCTCCATCCAATCAATTATCTTCCAGAATAGATGGATTAATCTCAGAGAATAGATGAGAAAAATGAGTTTATGGAAAAGGGAAATGTGGGAGCCAATAGAGGGAACTCAACAAGATCTTACAGTTCATCTAGAATTGTCACTTGGGAGCCAGGAATTAAAGCTACTCAGGTGAGGTAAAGGGAATCAGCTTCCAAGATAGACTCAAACAATTTTAAATCTATTAGAACATACAGAGGTAGACCTTTCAGGAGGTTTGCCTGATGCTGAATTCCAGGAGATGGCTGAGAAAGGTCTTTGTTATCGATGTGATGGAAAGTTTGGACCAGGCCCCGTTTTCCCCAATAAGCAGTTTCAAGTTTTGATTATGGGAGAAGAACAAGGTGAAGAGGAGATATCTGAGAAGAAACAGTTTCAGAGTATCCAATTGTCCTTATATAGCATAGCTGGCTTAACTTCAAAAAAATCCATAAGATAGTGGGGCATGATTAATGAAACTAAGGTCATGACCTTGGTGGATTGTGGGCCTTCCCATAACTTCATTTCAGCTGCAATTGTAAGAACATTGCAGCTACCAGTTACAAACACTACTCCTTACACTATAGAGGTGTGAGATGGAAGGAAGATTAGATGTGAGGGAGTTTGTAAAACTGTTAAATTGCAACTACAATGCATGAGAATCTAGCAGGACTTATCTGTCTTTGAAATGAGGGGAGTTGATATGGTCTTAGGAATGGAATGGTTAGAATCTTTGGGTGAGATAGAGGCCAATTTCAAAGAGTTAACTCTAAAAATTCCTATGGTTAAAGGATCTATTGTATTAAAAGGGGAACCTGCACTGGCCAGATCTGTGGCATCATTGAGGTCCATTATTAAAGCTTTGAGGGGTAAAGGAGAAGGATTTGTGTTGTATTGTAAGAACTTACAAGCTGTTCAAGATGCCAGCTTAGTGCCTACATGGTTGGAGAATGTGTTGCAAGAATTTAAGGAGGTATTTTAGGATCCTAGTGATCTTACTCCTTCAAGAAGACATGACCACATGATTGAATTAAGACCTGGGGCTAAAATTCCTAATGTCAGGCCTTATAGCTACCCTTATTACCAGAAAAATGAAATTGAAAAACTGGTTAAAGACATGTTGAATTCAGGAATCATTAGGCCTAGCATCAGCCTTTATGCAAGCCTTATTATATATATTAGTAAGGAAGAAGGGTGGAGGGTGGAGGTTTTTGTGTAGATTATATGGCTCTCAATAAAATAATTGTTCCCAATAAATTTCCTATACCAATTATTGATGAATTGTTGGATGAACTAGGAGGAGCAATGATATTTACTAAGTTAGATCTCAAATCAGGGTACCATCAAATAAGAATGAGGGATGCGGATATACAAAAACTGCATTTAGAACTCATGAGGACAACTATGAGTTTATGATAATGCCTTTTGGGCTTACAAATGCTCCTTCCACATTTCAAGCTATAATGAATGAAGTGTTGAAGCCATACTTGAGGAAGTTTACATTGGTATTCTTTGATGATATTCTCATCTATAGGAAAAATGCAGAGGATGATCATATGGCTCATGTGAGAGCTGTTTTATCTCTTTTGGCTAAGAATCAGTTGTTGGTTAATAAGAAAAAAATCAATTTTGGGCAGAGCAAAGTAGAATATTTGGGGCACATAATTTATGGGGAAGGGGTAGCTGCAAATCCCCAAAAATTAGAGGTTATGAACAACTGACCTACTTCTAAGAATATGAAATCTCTGAGGGGGTTTTGGACCTCACAACATATTATAGAAGATTTGTTCATAATTAAGGTAAAGTGGCTAGACCATTTGTATGATTTGCTTAAAAAAGATAGTTTTTTAAAGTTGAATGAAGAAGCTGAGGAAGCTATCAGAAAATTAAAAATGGCCATGGCAGAGATTCCTATCCTCACTGTACCTGATTTTAATCAACCTTTTACTGTGGAGACTAATGCATCTAATAAAGGTTTAGGGGCAATGCTTATGCAGCAAGGGAGACCATTAGCTTTTTTGAGCCAGACCCTTTCAGATACAACTCAGAAAAAGCCAGTCTATGAGATGGAGCTTATGACTATAGTGTTAGCAGTGCAGAAACGGAGGCACTGCTTAATGGGCAGGAGATTCACTATCTTGACATATCAGAAAAGTCTCAAGTTTTTAATTGACCAAAGGTTAATGGGAGAGGATCAGTTTAAATGGACTTGAAAGATGATGCGGTTTGATTTTGATACAGTATATAAATCAGGGTGTGAGAGTAAAGCAACTAATGCCTTATCTAGAAAAATGACATCTGCAACAATCTCTATGATCAGATTTTCTGATGAGGAAGAGTGGGAGGCTGAAATTTTGGCTGATCCAAAATTGAATGCAATTATGCAGGACTTAATGGTCAATGGGTCTGCACACCCAGGGTATTCTTTGCAAAATAGGAAATTGTGGTATAAAGGCAAGTTGGTTATCTCTAGACAGTCTTCCAAGGTGCCAACACTTATGCAGGAGTATCACGGTTCTGTTGTAGGAGGGCATTCAGGGTTTTTCAGGACCTTTAAGAGGATAACAAATTTGGTTTATTGGGAAGGTATGAGAAGGGATATTTGCAATTTGTAGCTGCTTGTGAGACTTGTCAACAGAACAAATATCAAGCATTATCCCCAGTTGGTCTGCTACAACCTCTCCCTATTCCTACACAAGTTTGGGTTGATATCTCTATGGATTTCATAGAGGGGTTGCCAAAGGCACAAGGAAAAAATGCAATATTGGTGGTGGTGGACAGATTGACTAAGTATGCCCATTTTATTCCCCTTAGTCACCTTTTCACTACAAAGGATATAGCTGAGTTGTTTGTGAAAGAGGTGGTGAAATTGCATGGATTTCCCAATACCATAATTTATGACAGGGGCAAAAATTTTCTTAGTCAATTCTGGAAGGAATTATTCAAGTGTGCAGGAACTAAATTGAAATTTAGTTTAGCTTACCATCCTTAGACAGATGGACAAACTGAGGTGGTTAATAGAGAAGTAGAAACATATTTGAGGTGTGTTACAAGAGAGAAACCTAAGCAGTGGCCATCTTGTTTGAGTTGGACAGAGTTCTGGTTTAATTCTAACTATAATAGCTCAGCTAAACTCACACCTTTTAGGGCTTTGCTTGGTAGAGACCCACCACAATTGTTGAAGGGTACTATTGTTCCATCAGTAGTTGAAGAAGTGAATAGACTTACTCAGGATAGGGATTCTCTACTGGACTGACTCAGGAACATTCTGCTTAAAGCTCAGGACCAGATGAGAGCTTATGCCAATAAGCATCATAGGGAGGTTAAGTTGGAGGTAGATGATTGGGTATACCTTAAATTACAACCATATAGGTTGAAATCTTTGGCTAAGAAGTTGAATGAGAAATTAAGCCCTAGATTTTATGGTCCATATCAGATTTCTAAGGTCATTGGTAAGGTAGGTTATCAGCTCAAGTTACCACCTGAAAGTAAAATCCATCCAATTTTTCATGTTTCTCTTTTGAAGAAATCCCTTTCTCCTGCAGTCACACCTCAACCCTTGCCTCCAATGCTGAGTGATGAGTTGGAACTCAAGGTAGAGCCTAGTGCTGTAAAAGCTATGAGAAATTCCCCTACTGGCATAGCTGAAGTGCTTGTATAGTGAAAAGATTTACCTGATTTTGAAACTACATGGGAGAAGGTGTCAATTATACAACAACAATTTTCCACTTTTCACCCTGAGGACAAAGTGGCTCATTTGGGGGAGAGTATTGTTAGGTTATCGGTACAACAGGTGTATGAAGCAAGGACCAATTGGAGGTTCAAAAGGAAATCAGAGTAGTAGATACAACCTGTAACTAACTGGTGTCATTTACAATTTAGTTAGTTAGTTGGTAACTACCTTTAAACTGAAAGTTAGATATCTTTGGTATTATTGGTAATTGGTTTGGGAGACTAGGCTCTAATCCCTAGATGTAACTGATAATACCAATTCAATAAACAAGAGATTGTTAATCTCTTTCATTATGCAACTAGCTTCTTCTTTTTTTTCAAAGCAAAATGAATTTTATTACTAAATAGAAAAGAGTTAGATGCATGCCATTCTTCGCCGTAAGAGGGTCTAAGTACATGTGTCCTCAACAGTACAGGCACAAAGTCAAAACACATCAAAATTCATTCACAATCTATCACCAGTGCCTTCGTTGCTCTACCTTTTTTGTAATGCTGGAACCAAGAAAACCTGCAAAGATACAATGTTGTCTTCTTGAATGACATGCTTGCACTTCTGTATCATTCCAATCAAAACTGCATAGACTGGCTACAAGAAATAGAACATAAAAGTGAAGTACTTAAAACCTGCATAAGGCCAAATCTTAGGACGTAATCAACATTTTGAAGAGCATTCAATATCTTGCAAATTTCAATATTGAAAATTTAAGAAACACCTCAATTTACACACCCTTGGCATGGGAAAATCTTTTCCCAATAAAGGAATAGTCAATCATCTTCAAATTATTACAGTACAAATCTTGATGCAAGAATTAAATGCTTAAAAATGAATAAGAACCATATATTGTAAGCTTATACCCCTCTCAAAATACTTTAAGCAAAACATTCATATCCGGTATTTGCAGTTTACACACAGCTGCTCATGGTAGATTCAGAAAATTTGGATCACGCATAATGTAAGACAAAATCTTAGGTGACCTTGCTAGGTCACAGCTTCAACTGACAATAAAAATGCTAACTTGAATCATCAATAATCTTGAAGGCTAACCCGAATCATTGAAACAATCAGCTTTGAATACTTAGATAGCATCAAATATATATAAAAAAATTAATCAGTGCCTGCCACATCCAATATTATCTGATTCTCATGATATTGGCTATATAGCTAGTTAGCTACTATGAGAGACTTTTATTTAACCAGATATCAATGCTTTTGAACAGTATAATTTAAAAAAAAAAAAAAAAAAAAAAAAAAAAAAAAAAAAAAAAAAAAAAAAAAAAAAAAAAAA
>PYAF01005638.1:189349-252864 GCA_007407185.1 Glycine tomentella
AACTCGATGAAACCGTGAAAAACTTGTTGTCTCACACTTTCCTTTTGAAAATTCTATCTTCGTTCACATTGGAAGAAAATATTAGTATAAAGAACAAAAAGTCTAAACGAAAAGCATGAAAAATGAAAATGCTTTAATATTAAACTGATAATGCTTCAAAAAGTTGTATCACCAATCTTCTTGAGTGTCATCTTCCTCCTTTGCTACAAGGTATTCCTGTCTAGTTTCAGCTTCCCTTTTTCTTTCTTTTAAAGTGAATAACTTAATTATACCTATCCAGCTGTAAGACATAATATCTCTAATTCATCAGTGAAGTTAGATTATTTGCAAAACAACCCTAATAGCCATGATTTTAGTCAAGAAATTGGAGTAATTAAGATAAGCATTCATTTACCATTGAATTCTAGTCAAATACAGATTCCATGATCAATTTAACTATAGGCAAATTATCAATGAAGCAGGAAGAACCCGAGCCTCAACTAATGCAAGTTTGTTGTCAATGTTGCTGATACCTAATAATTGATCTTTTTGGATTAGCCTTAGGGTATTTATAGGGCAATTATTCGTTCATTTTATCTCTTTTGGGGCCTTGTATTTGCCTTTCTGAGTTATCTTTGTAAAGAAAATAGAATAAGTTCAGTTAGTTTCAATTCAGGTATTTTTACTTTTTCTTTGGTCTAGTTGGGTGTAAAGAGAATATATTGGAAGATATGGGCTTGTAGTGTTGAAAGAGAACAAGATTTGATGAAGTAAGGGCAATTAAGCGTAGGTGCAGACACGCTTAAGCGGCAATTCCAATATGTTCCAGTTTTGGGAAGTGGTCATTGCTTAAGCACCATCCTTGCTATGCTTAAGCTGCAATCCTTGGAAGCCAACTTCAACTACGCTTAAGCATAATTCCTCTTACGCTTAAGCTTCAAATCCAGGAAGCACTGAAAGCTCAACTTTATTCTCACATAAGCGTGATTCCCTGACAGATGACTAAGATCTGCAAACCAAGTGTGGCTCTTAGCTTGAGTCTGAGTGGCAAACACGTGGCAACATTTTAAAGATTCTTGGGGATCATATTTAAGGAAAGGAGGGGCACGTCAGACCTTGTTTTGGAAGGTGACAAGAGCATTTTAGGGTTTTGTAGAGACCTTGGAGCCTTACTTTTATGGATTTTGCAAGAATCTTCATTTTTCATGCTTGTACTTGCTATGAATAGCTAAGCTCCCAGCAATGCTTGGGGCTGGAATGTAAATAATAAACCTTTTGTATATTCGATTCTTTGATCTTTAATAGAAGCTCATATTTCTCGGTTTCTTGTTTTATCTTCATTCTTTAACGTTATGTATGGCTTGATCAACAATATTATGTGGGTTTTTCTACATTGAAATGTGTTTTTGAACCTAGACCTAAGATAAGATAACTAAGGGTTTAAATCACTAGAAATGGTGGATAAACACTGAGTTCTCTTGTAACCATGAGTTCAATGCAAATGTTGTTATTGGTTTGCTTAGAAATTAGAAATTAATATCAATGTTTAGGATCGAACTGTTAAGAAACTGGGGTTCGATAACAAATAGAGTTGATGATTGATTGTTTGAAATATGCTGTAATATTCATTGTCATTGATGATTAATGGTGAAGTTGAATGAATTCTGTTACGGATAAACAAAGATAGGCCCAATTATCTATAATTCAAATATTTAAATTCTCAACCCATTATCATAACCACTGATGAACAGAAGATATAATATCACAACCGCTATCTTTCAGTTATCTAGATATTCGAATATCTTGGTAAAAGATAGTGGGCTTCAACCGTCACTCCATCAGGGTCCAGGTCAGTCTCCTAAAAATAGAGTATCCTCCATGGTGAAAGGTACACACAATTCTGACTCTCTCTTTTCCATTCACATAGCACACACTGCACGCCAATCGTGTTGTGTATCTCTGTTGTGATCTTCTTCTTCCTTGAGGTGTTTCAACCCTATAAGCCGAGCAAAAGCTACATTTTCAACAGCTGATGAGAAGGTTGGCGGCCTTAACCCGGTTTCTCCCAAAGTCCGCAGAAAATGCCCTTCATTTCTTCAAATTATTAAAGAAGGAAGCCAGTATAGGATGGAACCCGGAGTGTGAGGAGGCTTTTCAGGAGATCAAAAAATGTTTGGCCTCACCCCTAGTACTCTCGAGACCAGAGCACGGGGAAACGCTCATCTTGTATCTCTCAGTCGGAGAGGAAGTCATAAGCGCGGTCCTAGTTAGAGAGGTGGGCAAGTCTCAGTTGCCAGTTTATTTTGTGAGCCGGGCCCTCAAGAACTCGGAGTTACACTACCAAAAGCTTGAAAAGGTGGCTTTTGCTCTGCTCACCACGGCCAAGAGACTTCGCCCGTATTTTCAAAGCCATGCCATTGTCGTAAGGACAAATCAACCCATCCAGCAAGTGTTACACAAGCCGGATTTGGCGGGAAGAATGATGAATTGGGCCATACAATTGTCCGAGTTTGATATCCAATATGAAGCTCGCCACGCCATCAAGTCTCAAGCTCTGGCCGATTTCATAGTGGAATTAACCCCGACGTCATCCACCCAACATGAGAACAGGGTGTGGAAAGTATATGTTGATGGCTCATCCAATTCTAAGGGAAGCGGAGCCGGGATTATTGTCTAAAATCCCGAGGGCGTATGTAACACCCCGTGTGCACCCGGTGTATTAACATTATTATTTATCAGAATAGCGTTTAATCACTTTAATTAAAAACCCACGGAAGCATTATCGAAAACCATATTTCTTGATTACATTTATGTATAGTAGTATGTAAACATCACATCGCAACACAACACTAGCCCCTGTTGATCCAGAACAACAAACCATAGGCAAATAAACAAAACCAATATCATAACAGATATGCTCAGGAGGAAACATCATTACATAACATAAACTGGCTATGTACATATACATCATCTGACACTCGAGGTGTCTATACAAAAGAATAAGCATCCGAGTGCTTTGATCTCAAAGATCCTTCCTCACACGAAGGCATACATAGCATATACAACACAAAAGAATACATGTGTGCACACACACATATTCCCTCTATAGGAGTACAATACTTCATCAAAACAACACTGAGCCACCCAGCTCTCCCTGCTGCCACACGGCCTAGCAGATTCTGTCTCTACCAAGGCCTCCCGTCCTGAGACCGCTCCTTTCTGCCAGAAGAGTCACCTGAAACAACATAAGCCCCACACGGGGTGAGATATACATCTCAGTAAGCTCAGGGTCCTTGGAGGCATCTCCTCCACCCTGGCTCACTTTCCATGACACACGTCATCAGGCATCACAATGAACTCTGGCCTCCCGGCCTCTCATAACAATACAAGCAAGTCATCTAGCTCTAATGTATACTGCGGAACTACGCCGCCACGGTGTATCATCATCAACACCAAACCTCAGTGTGAGACCAGAATTCACACCCGTGCCATCCCATCGGAGCTACCCCTTACGCATGGACACACGTATATGGTACCTCCGAGAATAGGCTTCAACCGCGACGGGACCACCTATCTATTGGTTTTAAGGGATCATCATCACCCTGGGATCATCATCACCCACGAGCAAACCAAACTAGGAGGTGCGCTCTTCTCCTAGGGAGGTCCATATCTATCTAACTGGTCAGAAGATCTATCACATGTATCCATACATACAAAGCATAGAGCATGCATATATATCATTATGAGTATGCAACAACCATCAATGCATGCATCATGCAACCATCACTCCCTCGGAGTATGGTGGAACACAAGCAGTGGAAAACATCCCCAAGGGACCAAGAACTTACCTGACAAAGCCGAGCTCTGCAGTTCTTCTCTCGCTCTGTGGTCTACACCACTGACACCCGCGGTGTCATACCCTATACAAGGCATATAATCACATATCAAAACCATAGCAACCATACAAGGTATACACATAACACACGGTTCTCAACCGTCACAAAGAAAGGAACCTCATTCCTTTCCAAAACCTCTAAGTCTTCTAACTTAAGGTTCATCAAGGCTCGTCACTCACAAGCCATCTCATAGACCCCCAGCGGTCTATCTCATCTCAAACAAGGCACTTGAGCCATCACAAGACTCGGTGCAAGACAACGTTAAGAGCTCAAAGCTCTATACAGACCAAAAGCTCAAGGATTTATATATGGCTTAAACGGTTCTTTACACACACAAGACACCGTTCCAACAACCTCTCAATCACCTCAAAACCATAAACCAAGGCTCATGCATGTTCAACAATCACCAACATACTAGTTATACATGCCTTTCTCAGAGCCAAAAACGAAAGTCCATGAAACTAACATTTGAGAGCTAATCCTTCATCATAACAATGTTCTAAACATACTTTCTAAAGGACCCAAGGCTAATTCTAGCTCTAGCTCAAGTGGGTCACTATTCATCCCAAACCCCAACTCACAAATCAAACGGTGAAACTTGAGTTTCTTACCTCTAAGCGGTCAAGGAATGCTAGGAGATGACTTTCCCAAGCCGTAGCAGCCTTGCATCGCCGTCTTTTCCGCAAACTCAAGCTTTTCCCAAAGCTCCCTAAAGAAAGGGACTTCTCCGTTGGGTGGGTTTTAGAGGAAAAGGATGAAGGATTCAAGCTCACAATGTGGTTTTCAACAAGTTTGGTGTTTAAAAGGAGTGTTTTGATGAATAAACAAGGGTTTAAGAAGCTTGGGTGCTCAACAATGGAGAAATAGGGCTAGAGGAAAAAGAAAGAAGGTTTTTCCCTTCAAAAACCCGAAAATGGCCTTTTACAGGCCCCTAATCCGTGTTCCCACGCTATTCACGCCACTATCATATAATTCAAATATTTAAATTCTCAACCCATTATCATAACCAGTGATGAACAGAAGATATAATATCACAACCGCTATCTTTCAGTTATCTAGATATCCGAATATCTTGGTAAAAGATAGTGGGCTTCAACTGTCACTCCATCAGGGTCCAGGTCAGTCACCTATAAATAGAGTATCCTCCATGGTGAAAGGTACACATAATTCTGACTCTCTTTTCCATTCACACAGCACACACTGCACGTCAATCGTGTTATGTATCTCTGTTATGATCTTCTTCTTCCTTGAGGTGTTTCAACCCCATAAGCATCTTGAGAGAGAGAGCCTGATCCCACATAAATCATCCAACAATCCTCGTTGGACATTTCTTTTCTCTCTGAGCAGAACAAATTTCAACCCTGAGCACGTTTTTCCATACTAAAATCACTTTTGTTTTACTCGATACATTTTAAGTTTCTGCTAAAAGACCAAAAAAAGAGTTTTCATTGAGTTTATTCTTTGAGTAGTTTAGTTGAAAATTAGCTCATAAATCATATGTTGATGCTTTCTAAATGATTCTTTGTTCTTAGTAAACAACTAGTGTATTTATTGGTTCCATATTATGCAAGTCCTTTGGAAGACGATATTCTCAAGATACTTCGATACTTATGAGATTGGTACACTTATCAAATTAGTTAACAATACCAAACTCCTTTCAGTCCTTTGCATAGGAATTAAAAAGAGAATAATTAAACTCAATCAAATCAACAATATACACAATATTTTTATGTTAAAAAGAGATTAAATGATTGAAAATAATGAGTTAAAGCAATTGCAATTTATCTCACTCCCGTGTGTCTATTCAGTTTATAATTGAATCTTGTTAGAAATACAAATTCTTCCTTTATTAGAAGAATTTAGAAGACTTGAGAAAATAAAAAGTGCCATGTCACATTCTAGTATAAAATCATGTAGCTTAGTTTTCCTTGCATTAGTAATAGGTGTCATTTCCATAAAAGATGCATAGGATGATTACTCTTGTACTGAGTCGGTTAGAAGTGGTGGAAAGAAAAAAAATTGGTGGATAAACTATATAAATAGCTGAATGTATTTAACATAGGGGTATATAGCAAAAAAATAGAGTTGTGAGGAAACAAGAAAAAGTAAAAGTGTCGTAGCACTATTGAGTTAAAGGAAGAGAATTATTTCGTAAAGTTTGATATATAAATAGAGTGCAGTGTGATTTTTTTGTTATTTTTGTTTTATTTAATTTCCAATAAGTGGTATCAGACCGAAGTTTGATCGTGTCTCAACAAAGATGACAAAGATGATTCAACCTCAAATTCTAAAATTGACGAAGACAAATCATGAAAATTGGAGCACTCACATGAAGACTTTTCTGGGTTCCCAAGATGTTTGGGATCTTGTTGAAACTGGATACTCAGAGCCTGTAGATGCAGCCGCTAAAGCAGCCCTATCAAATACACAAAGAAGGACGCTTAAAGAATCACGCAGGAAAGACAAGAAAGCTCTTCTTAATTTTTCAAGGTGTTGATGAATCAACCTTTGAAAAAATATCAAATGTGAAGTCCTCCCATGAAGCATGGGAGATTTTGAAGACCTGTCAAGGAGCCGACAAAGAAGAAAAGGTGCGACTCCAATCACTTAGAGCTGAGTTTGAAAACTTGAAGATGCAAAGTGGAGAACCGGTTACAGAATATGTCTCACGAGTGCAAAAGGTGGCCAAGGAGATGAAAAGGAGTGGAGAACTTTGGATGAAGTCAGAATAATGGAGAAGGTATTAAGATCATTAACAAGGAAGTTCGATTATATCGTCATTGCTATTGAACAAGCAAAAGATTTATCAACCATGTCTATCGATGAATTTGTGTGTTCCCTTCAAGCTCACGAGCAAAGAATGCATCTGAATGAAGGCTCTGGCAGTTTGGAGCAAGCTTTGCAAAGTAAGTTATCATTTGATAAAAATTGAGCTAGTAGTAGCTTTGGACGTGGCAGAGGAAATCGTGGTGGATACAGATGAGGTTTCAACACCCGAGGTAGATTCAACACTCGAGGTGATCGTGGCGAACACGGTGGATGTGGACAATCAAATAGAAGACTTGAAGATGATGCAGTAGCATATGGACGTAGTCAAGGTACATACAATCGTGGACGAGGTCGAGGATTTGTGACCAGAGGAGGAGGCAAATTTCAAAAAAGAGGTAACAAATCTCATATGCATTGTTATAATTGCAATAGATTTGGCCATCTTAGTTACGAATGCAGAGAAGCCCCTAAATTTGAGGAGAGAAGTCATTATACAACAAATGAAGAGAAAGCCGATGAACCGACCATGTTGTTCACTTATAAAGACAAGGAACATAGTAGCAAAGATGTTTATTACCTCGATACTGGAGCAAGCAACCATATGAGCGGAAACAAGGAGTTATTCACAGAGTTGAATGAGAACGTTCAAGGAGAAGTCACTTTTGAAGATCTATCAAAAGTTCCAGTCAAAGGCAAAGGGAAGATCGAGATTTTTACAAAGAATGGAGATTAAAAAAATATATTTCTGATGTTTTCTATATCCTATCTTTGAAAAAAAATCTCCTTAGTCTTGGTCAACTTTTGGAGAAAGGATACAATATACATTTGAAGAATAATATTCTTATCATCAGAAATCAAAAAGGAGAATTGATTGCAAAAACTGATATGACAAGAAATCGCCTATTCAAGCTCAAAATCCAGACAAAAGCAATAAGATGCATGAAGTCTGTCATTAAAGTTATTTTGTGGTTGTGGCATCTTAGATTTGGTCATCTTGGATTTAATAGTCTGAAGCTATTGTAAACAGCAAAGATGGTGATGGATTGCCAGAAATAAATCATACAGATCAGTTATGTGAAAGTTGTATGAAGGGAAAGCAACATAGACAAAGTTTTGAAGTAGGCAAGACATGGAGAGCTAGAAGATCGTTGCAGCAAGTTCATTCGGACATAGCTGGTCCGTTTGATATTCCATCACTTCAAGGAAATAGGTACTATATCACATTTATTGATGATTTCAGCGCAGCTAAGAGGATTTTGAGATATATTAAACAAACTGTTCATCATGGATTATTGTATACACATTCAGAAAATTCAAAGTTAATTGGCTATTCAGATAGTGATTATGGTGGAGATACAAATGATCGAAAAAGTACTTCTGGATATGTTTTTTCACATTAGCTCAGCAATATTTTCATGGTCATCCAAGAAACAACAGACTATTGCACTTTCGTCATGTGAAGCAGAATATATAGTTGCAGCAGCGTGCACATGTCAAGCAATTTGGCTGAAAAATAGTTTGAATGAATTGTATTAGAAGCAGGAAGGTCCAATCACAATATATGTGGATAATAAGTCAGCTATATCACTTGCAAAGAACCTAGTCTCCCATAGTCGAAGTAAGCACATTGACACAAAGTATCATTTTATCCGGGAGCAAGTCAAGAATAAAGTTGTGGAATTAATCTACTGCAAAACTGAAGATCAAATAACAGATATTTTCACAAAGCCGTTGAAGGTAAATATGTTCATCAAATTCAAAGAAATGATTGGAATGCAAAGTCGAGTTTGAGGGGGAGTGTTAGAAAAACAAACTCATCCTTTGTTAGAAGAATTTAGAAGACTTTAGAAGACTTGAGAAAATAAAAAGTGCCATGTGTCATTCTAGTATAAAATCATGTAGCTTAGTTGTCCTTGCATTAGTAATAGGTGTCATTTCCATAAAAGATGAATAGGATGATTATCCTTGTATTGAATCGGTTAGAAGTGGAGGAAAGAAAAAAATGTTTCGGTGGATAAACTATATAAATAGTTGAATGTATTTAACATAGGGAGATATAGCAACAAAAAAAAAAAAAAAAAAGACAGAGTTGTGAGGAGACAAGAAAAAGTAAAAGTGCCGTAGGACTATTGAGTGAAAGGAAGAGAATTATTTTGTAAAGTTTGATATATAAATAAAGTGCAGTGTGCTTCTTTGGTTATTTCTGTTTTATTTAATTTCCAACAACTGCTTCTTTTGATATATTTTTTACTAGATTAATGTTTATAGAAGTATAAAAATTAAAGTATTATTCGTTTCACTTCCATCAATGTTATTTAATTACAAAACACATTGAAAGGTATACGGAAAATATAAAAATTAAATAAACTATAATTTAACTAATTTCCTTATGTATAGAAGTTAAATAACAAAGTTCTCTAAGACGCTAATAATCATGTAAAAGTATTTTGTCAAGTTCAATTATAGGATTAAGAATAATTAAGACAAATTTAAATATTTTTGTTTATAATAAAAATTGAAAAATTTTAACCACTAAAAAATTGAATACAACAAAATATTTCAAAAGTATAAAATATCTTAAATTATTAATTTTGTAAAAAATATACTTTTAATTTATACATTAATTTTTATTTCATAATAATAACAATTATTATTTCTTTTAATACTTCTTGATGAAAAAAATATATTTAATTTTAATCACATTAAATTCTATATTATTATTATTAATTAATTAATTAATTAATATCTCTGGGTTGCACAAGATGAAAAGCCGAGTGATTAAAAAAGGGTTTGGATTCAGTGACTTCGTCTCAACTATATCGTTTAAAATTTGTCATCCTTTAGGTAAAACCATTATGAGCAATAAAATTATCCCTCCCTAAGACCTCCGATCGAGCTACGAGCACGAGTAGGTAGGCGGGGGGAGGGGCGGCTGCCTTTTCAATCAAGATTATTCAATAAACTGAAATAACTCTATCCATTAATTTACACTCCCAATTTTAAAGCATAAAATGATATAAATACTAAACTATTAATTAAATTAAAGAAATATCTTTTAAAATGAGTGCAAAATCTAGACAATTAGATTAATCTAGTAGTGTAAAACGAGGTCCACAAAGCCATTGAACCCAAATCTATATCAAATAAAGGGAGCATGTGAATTTAGGTTCCCGTATACAACATTGACTTAAAACAGCCTTCTCTTCTAGCAACAAAGTTGATTTTTATTATTTTATTATATGGGTTACCCCTCTCTTCTAAGAACGTTTCAACAAAGACTGCCTGTCTCCATAAAGGTTCATTTGATTTTTTGTTATTTTATTATTTTATTATAAGGTTACCCCTCTCTTCTAAGAACGTCTCAACAAAAACTGCCCGAGTCCATAACTGTTCTTTTGATTTTTTATTATTTTATTATATGGTTACCCATCTGCCTCTGCCTAAACAAGAACATCATCTTCCCTAATTCAGTAGTTAGTATTACTTCAGCAACAACATGTTATCATTCTTATGTATTTGGTTATTATTATTTTCCTACTTCCCAGGAAATTGCAGTTCACTAGACAGTTTAGCAGTGAATCAGTCCATCCGAGATGGTGGGAATGAGACTTTGGTTTCAGCAGGTGGAATTACTGAAGTGGGTTTCTTTAGCCCAGAAAAATCAACAAGGCGATACTTGGGTATATGGTTCAGAAATGTTACCCCTTTAACAGTGGTGTGGGTTGCTAACCGAAATACACCTCTTGAAAATAACTCAGGAGTTTTGAAACTCAACCAGAAAGGGATTCTTGTGCTTCTCAATGACAAAAACAGCACCATTTGGTCATCCAAGATATCAAGCAAAGCCGGGAATAACCCAATTGCGCATCCGTTGGATTCGGGAAATTTTGTGGTGAAAAGTGGACAGCAACCTAACAAGGATACCGTCTTGTGGCAGAGTTTTGATTATCCGGGTGATACACATATTCCGGGAATGAAAATAGGATGGAACATAGAAACTGGTCTAGAAAGATCAGTATCATCTTGGAAAAGTGTTGACGATCCTGCGGAGGGAGAGTATGCTGTAAAAGTGGATCGTCGAGGATATCCTCAAGTATTTGTATTCAAGGATTCCGAGATAAAGTTCAGAGTAGGGCCATGGAATGGCATGTCTTTGGCTGGATTACCTGTTAAAATTCCTTACTGTTCACAAAAATTTGTTTTGAATGAAAAAGAGGTGTATTATGGGTACGACCTTCTTGATAGTTCGGAATTCATCAGCATATTTAAACTTACCCCTTCTGGCACAGCACAGAGAATTTTTTGGAGAGCACAAACAAACACCAGGCAAGTCCTAACAATTGAGGACCAAGATCAATGTGAAAATTATGCCTTTTGTGGTGAAAATTCTATATGCAGTTTTGATGGTAACCGTCCAACTTGTGAATGCCTGAGAGGTTATTTTCCTAAGTCTCCGGATCAGTGGAATATGCCAATTTCACCAAAAGGCTGTGTTCCAAGGAATAAATCTAACTGCCAAAACAGTTATACAGATGGCTTTTTCAAGTACCCACACATGAAAATGCCAGACACATCTTCTTCGTGGTTTAATACAACCATGAACCTTGATGAATGTCGGAAGTCATGTCTTAAAAACTGTTCTTGTACTGCATATGCAAATTTAGATATTCGTGGTGGTGGAAGTGGCTGTCTACTTTGGTTTAATAATATAGTTGACATGAGGTACTTCTCTAAATTTGGACAAGACATTTACATCAGAGTCCCTGCTTCAGAATTAGGTACTCCATCAATTTTTATATTTTATTTTTATTTGTTCCTGTGTTCTTTGCTCTGTTTTACCTCGTAATTTTTTGTTGTATGTTAGGCCATGATAACATTCAAAGGTGAGTTAAAAAATCCTTCTATAATTGTTTCTTGAATTGCCGTACTCAAGTGGGTTGCAAGATTTTTGCTAATAACTGCAAAAAAAAGTTATTTGTAATGCATGATTTTATTATATGGCAATTATTTTGCAATTTAAATACAATGTCTTTTTTTCAAACTCAGTCAAAGAAATTAGACTCACTTTTTAAGCTTCAATGGTTAGATCTGTTTATTTTAAAGTTGGCAACTGATGTTGCTCTGTTTCTTTTAGATAATGGTGGCCCTGGAATCAAGAACAAGATAGTAGTAATCACTGCTGGTGTGACAATTTTTGGATTAATCATCACATGTTTCTGCATACTGATAGTTAAAAATCCAGGTAAGTATATGTATAATTTAGCATATATCATAGGCAATTAGACACAAAAAGGAACATAAGCATTTTATGATTCAATGTTTATAAACTGTCATTTTAAAACCAACTATGGTCTGCACAAAGTTTTACAGTAACCATTACAAAAATATATAGTAGGTAACCATCTATATTATCATGTGCTAGAAAATATTCTTGGATGTGCAACACCTGTATTGAGAAAGATTTGAAAACTCTGCTACATATTATCAAGCTTGATTATGCAATTTCTTATTAGATATGCTAATATATATAAGCTTCCATAAATACAGAAATAAACAAAATAAGAACACTAATCATATTGATTAATGTTTTAATATTGTCATGTTGCACATTTTAGTGGCAGGAAGATTATATTGTCATATTGCACGATTTCAATGGCGGCAAGAATATTTTATCTTGAGAAGGGAAGACATGGATCTGCCAACCTTTGAGTTGTCAACCATTGCTAAAGCCACTGATAATTTTTCTAGCAGAAATAAACTAGGGGAAGGTGGCTTTGGGCCAGTATACAAGGTTACATAACCATATCTTATATAGACTTTTATTTTCTCTTAAAACATTCCATAATTATTAATTCCAAATGATAGTTTTCAGGGTACACTAATAGATGGGCAAGAGGTAGCCGTAAAACGACACTCAGAGATGTCTGATCAAGGACTTGAGGAGTTTAAAAATGAAGTTGTGTTGATTGCAAAACTTCAGCACCGTAATCTTGTGAAACTTCTAGGTTGCTGCATTCATGGAGAGGAAAAATTGTTGATATATGAATACATGCCCAACAAGAGCTTAGACTTCTTCATCTTTGGTTAGTGCCTTTGAAGTCGAACTTAACATTAAGAAATTTATGGCTCTCCTTATGTGATTACCTTTAAATTCTGCTTAGAAAGCCTCTGCTGTACTAATCATGTAAATGAAATTAAATAGATGAAGCTAGAAGTAAGCTCTTAGCCTGGAATCAACGTTTTCACATAATTGGTGGTATCGCTCGGGGGCTTCTCTATCTTCACCAAGACTCTAGACTGAGAATTATTCACAGAGATTTGAAAACCAGCAATATCCTACTTGATGCGCATATGAATCCTAAAATCTCAGACTTTGGAATGGCTCGGACTTTTGGCTACGATCAAAGTCAAGCCAAAACCAGAAAAGTGGTTGGAACATAGTAAGTTGCCTTCCTTTTGTGCTTGTTCTATAGTTTATATGCAATTTTTTTTTGTGACTAAGTCTATAAATTGTACTTGTAGTGGTTACATGCCTCCAGAGTATGCTGTGCATGGTCATTACTCTGTGAAATCAGATGTCTTTGGTTTTGGCGTGATAGTACTAGAGATAGTTAGTGGAAACAAGAACAGGGGATTTTCTGACCCGGAACACTCTCTTAATCTTCTTGGACATGTAAGCACAATGACTATTAATTTTACTACCTAATTGAATCGATTAATATTACAATAGAATCAAAATATGTGACTATTTTAATTTTTTGGGCTTTAGGCATGGAGACTTTGGACTGAAGACAGGCCATTGGAGCTGATAGATATAAACTTATGTGAAAGATGCATTCCTTTTGAAGTCTTAAGATCCATACATGTGGGTTTGTTGTGTGTACAACAAAAACCAGGAGACAGGCCGGATATGTCTTCTGTCATTCCTATGCTGAATGGTGAGAAATTATTGCCTCAACCAAAGGCTCCCGGATTTTATACAGAAAATTGTACTCCTCAATCAGTGTCTACATCTAAAATTTGCAATCCATTATCACAAAATGAGATATCCCTTACAATTTTCGAGGCAAGATAGAATACAAAGACTCTATTAATGATGTATATTGTTGATGAGTAAAGGAAATGAAATGGCTTCCAGTAAGTAAAGTTACTATCAAATTAGGGCACAAATATCAACAAAAGCACAGTTGTAAATAAGTCAGACTCTTAAGTCATCTGTCACTGGATAGATTACAGACAGTATGTATATAAAATATTTTGTTAGAATAAAGAATAATGACTTCATTGATCGTTACATTTTGAAAGGAATTAGTCTCTAACTGTCTTTTGGGGAATATCCTCGATGCAAATAAAAAGAAATGATTATAAGAACCTATGGATAGCATGATCTCCTTTCTCTTCTGATGACCTATTGCTTGATTCTGTAAATTTGGAACCATGGGTCAGTCGTTTATTAATGTACCACTCATCATTTTAATTCCATTTTTTGTTGAAGTTTCAGTGGCACCCATATTGAATGAATAATTTATTATAGAGTTCAACTCTTATACTGGGTTATACATATATAAGACTTAAAAGCTTTCCTTCTACTGAGTTATAGTGTTCAACTCTTTTATTATAAAACAGATTAGTAATTGTCTATCTTGTTGTGTCATGAATTTGTCTCGATTGACATTGAAACAAACCTGCTTATTGGTGCACTTTGCCACTCATACAGCAGTTGCAATTACAAAAAATTTATCATCCAAAAGTTTTAATCTTTTCAATTTCAAACCAGAGACTAATCTCCACCGGAACCGTGAGTGCACGCAAGATAAGTATTCGCTTTCCAACATTGTTTATTACATACTGAACGTTGGGATTTGAACCGTGGACCTCTTGGTTAAAGGATACAAGTTAGTACCACTTGTGTTATCCAATGTAGTTTCAAATGATAACGTAATACCTATATAATTTAACATATTTTTTCTATTTTAATTTATTAGTTGTATCAATGTAAAATGAGAAATAAAAACAATGGAAAATGGTGTAAAACAGAGAGAGCATGTCAATTTGAATTCCCAATACCAAGACTGACTAGTTGTAACAGTATTCTCTTCTATGTTCTTACAACAATTGACACTAATCAAGATTCAACAAATACGGCTCCGCCCACAGAGCAGTCAGATTGAATAATTTTTTCTTATTTTATTACATGGTCATCCTCTGCCTCTGCATAGTCAAGAATGTTCACTTTTCTCAACGCAAAACTACAGCTTCCCTGTGGATAAATATATATATATATATATATATATATATATATATATATATATATATATATATATATAACCTCATCTTACCTAATTTTGTTGTTATTATTGCTTCAACAGCATAATGGTGCATATCATCTTAATGTTATCTATTTGGTTCTTCTTATTCTCCAACATATTGTTGGGAACATGCACTTCACTAGACAGTTTGGCAGCGTCAATACATCCTAGATGGTGAGACTTTGGTTTCATCAGGTGGAATAACTGAACTGGGTTTCTTTAGCCAAGGAAATTCAACAAGAAAATACTTGGGTCATCGTGTTGATTTTAGGATCCTACCTTGATTTTTGCATTTGATTTCTTTGTTTGATTTTTCCTGTTGGATATCTTGTTGATTATTTCATTATTCTAAGAGAAAAGTGTGGAGTAGATAAAGTTGTGGGAACATTAAAAGTTAAGTTAAACACACATTCTATTATGGTGGCTTGAAATATCATGCTGAAGTGGAGAAAATAATTGAAGGGAAGATCTTCAGGTTACAAGATTTTGTTAGCAACTGTAAAGAAAGTTACTAGTAATAACAGATGCTATTATATGGCATTTATTGTCTAAATTAAATACAATTTTTCTCCGTAACTTTTGATAGAAACTAGTGTTGGAATTTTCTATTCAAATAATTAATGTGGTGTAATATTATAAGATAATTATATTAGTTATTTATTATTAGTGATTTTATGTGGTCAAATTAAGTGTATTAGTTAGACAACTAAATAAGATAATATTAGCTTAAATGAACATATGTCAGTGTTGGTTCATTAGAGGATAATGAAAATCCTATTAGGTTAACACGCTATAAGAAAACTATGGTCCCAATATATCGAACCGTTACACATAGTTTTTTTTCCTATATGAAGAGTTATGAAGGTCCCATTGAGGAATAAAAAGACTCCAATTAAGGAAGAACCATAAGGTTATTGGTTGTTCATGATTCTACAATTGTCAAATAACACTTTCATCAGGAACCAGTTATAGATCCTGGTATTTTATCTAATTCTTAAGAATCAAACATGTTGTAGATCATAGGGCCTTTGGCGATTTGATCTAGGATCAAATTTTTAGCTTCCTCATAAAGAATAAAAATAAGGAGTAAAGATTAAAAATATTTCAATAAGTGGTATCAGAGCATATCTTTATTGTTTGATTGTTAAGATTCAAGTTTTTCAATTATTTTAATATCTATGTTTCTTTTTTAGAATTTCTTAAAGTTTTTTCTTATATAAAATTGATTATGTTCAATACAAAGTTAGGGGCTTATACTTTTATATAAAGAATTATGTATCATTGAAAATCCTTGGATGTCTTTGTCTTGGTGTTACATACATGACAAAATTTGTTTTGTATGAATCTATGTCTTGCGCTTCCTAGATACATGAATTGGTGATGCTATAATAAATTTGATATAGTGTGATAACATTATTTACAGATGTAATATATATTTGTCATGATTAACTTTTCATATTTATTGTTGGCATGATTGAGTGCAAATTTATCAATTATGGACCCTCCCCATTTATTTGCAAGTTTGGTAAATTATTAATTAAAATTGATGTACACAACATATTAGCAAAATAATCCCTATTGTGAAAATTGATTTAATTAAAATTACATATATGTGAGTATGAGATTATTTATACGAATTGTGTTTGGTCCAAAGGAATCGCAATTTGGCGAAATAATAACATACCTGTGATGATAAATATGTGATAATTATAAAGTGTTTTCATCTGAATAATAACCGGTTCTAAGAAAGATTAATATATATTTGATCTTGAGATTACCAATTACAAATTTATTCCTAGGTCTAAAGATTCAAAATTAATGTTGTGATGGGTATCTTGTGAATGATGGGTCTATTATTTGAAATATTTGCACGTCTTATTATATATATTTTATATGACTTTCTTGTTACTTGTAAACATCTTATATATTAGGAATGGTTATTTGTTATTGACTAAGTTGATATATGATTTATGATTGATACAAGGTTAATGTATGGAATATTGATTTGGATACAATATTGGTATATGTTATGGTATCCATAGGTGCCGGTGGTCTTGAAATTAGTATGATTGCATTTTATTTTACTTTTTTTTAATCAACCGTGAAAGTCATTTGGATTTCATTGAAATTTTGGATATAATGAGATATTTATTTCAGCATTTTTTTAAAAAAATCCATTGAATCTAATGGATTGATTATATATAGTTGTGATGCAATTTTACTATGATAATTTTGAATTAATTTTTTACAATTATATAATATATAAAGCCTTGTAAAATTGAAAATTATTTTAGAAATACTTCTTTTTTATATGAGGATTATTTAACAATTATATGATCGTTAAACAATAAAGTAAATGTACAATTTTTGGTTTTGTAAGCTTATGTGTAAAATTTATAAATTTAAGATCTCTCATTTTAATTAAATTGTTTGGAATTTTAAGTTGGACTAATTGAAACAGCATGTTGTCAAAGTAACCTCAGTTGCATAGGTTAATATGATTGAATTTACAGAAATGTTGCGTTAAATTATTCATGCGAATTTTCGACCCAGAGGAAGACACAATTTGGCCAGATAATTATATGCATACGATGGTAAATGTGTGGTGATTACAAGGATTGATTTTTCATGTGAATTATGAAATGTCTAGAGACAATCATTATTTAACAAGATTTATCACCAAATTAGTTTTCCATGTGAACAATGAAATGCCAAAGACAACTATTGTTTGACAAGACTTATCACCAACTATTGCGTTAAGAGTAACACTTGAAGTTATTCCTTTCAATCCAAAGGTTGGGGATTAATGGTGTGTTAGGTATCATGTTTGAGTCTTTAAATTTACCATAAACATAATTTGTGCATTTTATGTTTATTGTTCTCTCATTAGTAGTTGTTGTTAATTGTTATCACCTTATTTTATTATTATTACTCATATTATTTTGTAATCCCAAACCTATCATTTTTTAAAAGGAGTCAATTGAGAATTTTCTCAATTGCATGAAACTAGACTTTTTTTTAAAAAACTACAGAAACCTCTAATGGGGCATTATTTATCACGATGCTAGATCACACTAAGTTGTTCTTTATCGTGATCTTTGATCAAATCAAGTCATTCTTAAAAAAAGGAAAAATAGTCAAGGATATATATTGCATAAAGTTTTTCTCAATTAGAGTAGAAACAAGAGAACAACATATGAAATTTATTTCTTACTTTAGTAAGGTGAGACATATGAAATAAAAGTGTCCCAAGTACATTATTTAATATGCGAAGAAGGATAAACTTCTCATTTTATTTGTTCTAAAATTAATTTACTCTCGTACCCAAGGACGTTTGGTGGGTATTACTCACATAAGTATGTTTTTGTCAAGTGATGTTGAAAGTATCATTTATATGGGGCAATGACAATAATGTTGCAATTGAAATTATAACAACTTTTAGGTTGATTTTAATGTTGGTTATAGGTCTTTAATTAATATTGAATGTTCCTATAATGAAATGTTGTAAAGGATTCACACGATATGAAACATAAATTAAATTAGAATTTTACCACTTTATGACATAGGCGCTTAGGCATATCTCTATACAGAGAATTCAGAAGCTTATGTTGGAGGAAATTCTTGGACCCCTATATTTGTCAGACTTTTAAGTTTGTATTGAGAGTATTAAGGAAAAATAAACAAACAAAAGGAATTTAGTTGCATAAAGAGCTAAGGATGTCTTAAAAATAATTCATTTAAATATTTGTGGTCCATACCCTATGGATTTATAGAAAGGACAAGTGTATTTTATTATTTTTATAGACGACTACTCTTTCTTTAATTGAAGAGAAGTCTCGGTCTCTAGATGTTTTCGGGTCTTTCAAAATTGAAGTTGAACTCTGATGTGCGTCTAGCATATAAGGTTTTCCAAGCTTTTTAGACCAAGAACTGAGCATTAAGCATTAATTATTACCCTTGTTTAATCATGATTTGAGCTCATATGATGCATTGATAGGAAACTAACCAAAAGTGCAAAGATCAAGAAGAAAAAGAGTCAAGTCTGGAGAAAACTCTGGTGCCATCAGCGCCATAATTGGCGCCAAGAGCACCGTCCATTCTGTAAGTTGGAGCCATGGGCGCCGATCTCGCGCCAAGGGCGCCACAGGTCGACAAAAGCAGCATTTTAAAGGCAAAACAGAGACTTCACAAGCTACCATATAAATACCTGGACCTCAGCATTCAATGGACGAACTCTTGGAGGGAAACAGCACAAAATAGGGTTTTAGAAAGCTTGGGTGCCTTAGCTAGGGTTTAGGGAGTTGAAGGTCAAGTTGGGTTGCTTCTCCATCTTCTTCTCTTTGCATCTCAGCTTGGTATGCCATTTCATTTTGTAACACAGCCACCCATTATGAGGTTTGGCTAGTTCTTTATTGTAGTTAGGGCTAAACACTGAATGTAACCTCTTTTGGGATTGTATTGAATGCTATCTTTCATTAATATGAATTTATTTCACTTTATTCTGTTGAATGCATGTCTCTATCTCTCTGGAACTGATCACTCTAGTTAGGTATTAAGAGCTGGGATTTACAATAGGAATATTGGGGCTTTAAGCTTGAACTTGGGTAAAGTGACAAGCTTTACATTAACTAGGGATAGGAGTGTATGCTTGCAACCATTTAATGCATCATTTAATGCTTGACCTAACCAATATCACTAAGGGATTAGGGTATTAAAGTAAGTCAAAGGGTTGAGAACACTACGGAAGTAGAGCTTGGCTATCATGGTATGAAGATGCATGTTGAATAACTTGGTTTGATGAAAGTAGTAGACAATACATGTACAAGGGTAGGGAGCATTTAGTGTGGATGCCTTAGTTACTTAATCACATATATCATCACAATCCTCCATAGTTGTCCATACATTCATGTTTATATTTAGGTTTTACTTTAGCTTATTTCTACACACACAACAACAACTTTATTCACATTCTTTATCATCCAACTTATTGATTCAAATTATAATTTAATTGGTCAAACAATCCTCGTGGGAACGATACACTTTACTTTATTACTTTATTACTTGTACGACCAGTACACTTGTCAAGTGCGCAACAAGTTTTTGGCGCCGTTGCCGGGGATTGTTTTGGCCAAATTTATTATAAATTTTTGTCTTTAAAGTTGGACTTATTTTGTTACTAACCTGCTTCCAGAGTTTATGCGAGGTACCGCTAACCCCGCAAATCTTCAGTTTGATCCCGAGATCGAGAAAACTGCTAGGAGGAATCGGAGGTTAGCGAAGCAGAGGAAGGAAGCAGAAGTGTCTAGTTCTCGACCGCAAGATGAAGAATTAGAGGAGGAACTAGATATGGCTGACCCAAACCGTGATCAGTCGAGGCCGGAGGATGAACTCATAGAGAACATCCTTGCTCCTTTGTTCGTCCGACCTGCCTCCAGCATTGTCAGGCCACCAATACAAGCCAATCATTTCGACATCCACCCATCCCTTATCAGTTTGGTGGAGAAGAATCAATTTGGTGGTGAGGATGATGAGGACCCTCACGACTTTGCTGATTGATTTATGATGATATGTGATACCATCCGCCATCAAGGGGTAACAGATGATGTTGTGCGGCTCCGTCTCTTTCCTTTTGCTTTAAAGGGAAAGGCACTCAGATGGTTGGGTCGTCAAGCTTCTAACAGCATAACCACTTGGGATGAGCTGATGGCAAGATTCTTTGCCCAATATTTTTCCATGGAGAAGTATAACCGCTTGGTGAATGAGATCACCAATTTCACTCAACTCCAAGGAGAGACTCTTTGTGCGGCATGGAACAGATTCCAGGAGCTTATCCGGTGATGTCCTCAATATGACATGCCAGTTGGGAAGAAGGTGCGTATCTTTTTCAATGGAATGACATCGGAATCCAAATTGGTAGTGAATGGAGCAGCTGGAGGCTCAATAAGATCCAAAACAGCAGCCTAGACATATGAATTGATAGACTCTTTGGCCCGAACGGAGAATGAGAGCATGGCAAGTCAGCCAAAGAGAAAGGTCATTCATTTGGGTAGTACAGACGCAATGTTGGCTGAGCAAAAACTACTATCACAGCAGCTCGCCATCCTCAATGCTAAGATTGACAAGCTAGAGGTCTCCAAAGCTCAAGCTTCTTCAATCAAAGCAGGCGTGGCTGTATGTGAATATTGCCAAGGGGACCACGAGTCCAATGTTTGTCCAACCTTGGTGGGGGCTGATCCAATTCAGGTGAACGGAGTATGGTATGACCAAAGGCCACCACAAGGTTACCAAAGAAACTACAATCAAGCTTCTGGGAGTGGAAGTAGCTATCCTAGAAGACCACATGTAGGTGGGTTGGACTACAAGTCTAACCACTACTTGCAACCACCTCCCATCCCTCCCAAGGAGCCATTAGAGTTGGAAAAAACTATGTTGCAGCTGGCCAAAACTACTAATGATCATATCCAGAACACTGATGCCTTTATGAATGAGACTAGGTCTCATTTGAAAAACCAAGGTGCTTCCATCAGAAATTTGGAGACTCAAATTGGCCAAATCTCAAGGCAACTAGCGGAGAGACCACCTGGGCAATTCCCTAGTGATACTGTGGTAAATCCTAGGGAACATGCTAAGGCCATCACCACTAGAAGTGGAATTGTCATTGCTCCTAAGGAGAAGACTAAAGTGGTGCCAAGGCAAAATGAGGAAGAAGAGACTCCTACAGCTGTCATAGAGCCTGAAGAAAATGACCCATCCAGCAGCTTAGAGGAGCAAGAAAAAGAAAAGGAGAAGACTTTCCCTAAGTCAAAGCAGCCCTTGGACCTGTCCAAGTTTGAGAAACCTCTGTATCCATTGAAGACAAAGCAGAAGGCTCAGAAGCAGCAGTTTGCTAAGTTCTTGGAGATGTTCAAGCAGCTGCAAGTGAACATTCCCTTTGCTGAAGCTTTGGCAAACATGCCAAATTATGCCAAGTTTATGAAGGAAATTCTGTCCAAGAAGCATAAGCTGCAGGAGTGTGATACTATGGTGCTCACTGAGGAATGCAGTGCCATTATTCAGAGGAAGATGCCTCCCAAGCTCAGTGATCCTGGAAGCTTTAACATTCCAATTGCTATTGGGAATGTGAATGTAGGGAGAGCTCTCTGTGATCTTGGTGCAAGCATTAACTTGATGCCTTTGACAGTCTGCAAGTCCTTGGGCATTTCTGAGCTCAAGCCCACTATGGTCTCACTTCAGTTAGCTGATAGATCATTAAGGAAGCCTAGTGGAGTTTTGGAGGATGTTCTTGTCAAGGTTGACAAGTTTATTTTTGCAGCTGACTTCATAGTGCTGGACACGGCTGAAGAAAGTGAGATTCCTCTCTTGTTGGTAGACCATTCTTAGCCACAGCGCGTGCTTTGATCGATGTGGAAAAAGGGAAGCTGGAACTAAGAATGGATGATGAATCAGTGGTCTTTAATGTGTTCAATGTCATGAAGAAACCCTTCGATCAGAATGATTGCTTTTGCATTGATGTATTGGATGAGTTTGTCCAAGCTATAGACATTTTGATGGAGGAGGTAACGGAGGACTTGGAGCCACTAGATTCTATGGAGTCTCAAGAGGAGGTGAGGACAGTTATGGAAGTGTTGGAGAAGAAGGCAACTGACATTGATGTTGGGGCACCAAAGCTGGAATTAAAAGAGTTGCCTAAGGCTCTAAAGTATGTGTTTCTGGGGGAAGATGAGACATACCCTGTTATTATCAGCAAGAGCTTGTCTGGAGAAGAAGAAACCAAGCTGATCAAGGTGCTTAAGGAACACAAGTCTGCCATTGGGTGGTCTATATCAGACTTGAAGGGTATTAATCCTTCATTTTGCACACACAAAATCCTAGTGGAAGATGATGTGAAGCCAGTTAGGCAGCCCCAAAGGAGATTGAACCCAATGATGAAGGAAGTTGTCCGGAAGGAAGTGGTGAAGCTCCTTGATGCTGGGATGATCTATCCCATATCAGACACTGCTTGGGTGAGTCCGGTGCAGACAGTTCCAAAGAAGGGCAGAGTGACGGTGGTTCAAAATGATAACAATGACCTGATTCCTACAAGAACCATCACTGGTTGACAGATGTGCGTTGATTATAGAAGACTTAATGACGCCACCAGGAAAGATCATTTCCCACTTCCCTTCATCGATCAGATGTTGGAGAGACTAGTCGGTCATGCTTTCTACTGTTTTCTTGATGGATACTCCGGCTACAATCAGATTCCCGTGGCACCAGAAGATCAAGAGAAGACAGCATTCACCTGCCCATTCGGAGTATTTGCCTACAGACGGATGCCATTCGGTTTGTGCAATGCGCCCGCCACTTTTCAAAGGTGTATGCTATCCATTTTCTCTGACATGGTTGAAAATTTTTTAGAGGGTTTATGGATGATTTTTCTATGTTTGGTTCTTGCTTTGATGCTTGTTTGTTTAATTTATCAAAAGTTTTGCAAAGATGTCAAGAAACAAACCTTGTTTTGAACTGGGAGAAGTGCCATTTCATGGTACAAGATGGCATAGTTTTGGGCCACAAAATCTCTTCAAAAGGCATTGAAGTAGATGAGGCCAAGCTTATGTTGATTGAAAAATTACCTCCTCCCACAAATATCAACAGTGTGCGTAGCTTTTTGGGCCACGCCGGCTTCTATAGGAGGTTCATTAAGGATTTTTCTAAGATTGCTAAACCTCTAAGCCAACTGTTGACAAAAGAATCTGATTTTGTCTTTGATGAAGCTTGCCTCAATGCATTTAATGTGTTGAAGGCAAAGCTTACCACTGTACCAGTTCTCACAGCCCCTGATTGGAACTTACCTTTTGAGTTAATGTGCGATGCAAGCGCTTATGCCATTGGGGCTGTCCTTGGCCAACGTAAGGATAAACTTCTACATGTTATATACTATGCTAGCAAGGTTTTGAATGAGGCACAGATTAACTATGCCACCACTGAAAAGGAAATGCTAGTTGTGTTATATGCATTAGACAAGTTTAGGCCTTACTTGATTGGGTACAAAGTTATTGTTTTCACTGACCATGCTGCTCTTAAGTATTTGTTGACAAAGCAGGATGTTAAACCACGCTTACTGCGTTGGATGCTCTTATTCCAAGAGTTTGACTTAGAAATAAGAGACAAAGCTGGGGTGGAAAACAAAGTAGCAGATCACTTATCAAGGATTCAAGCTGAAAATCTGCATGATGGGCCGAATTGGTGATTAATGAGTCATTTCCAGATGAACAAATGATGACTGTCACCAATGCTCCTTGGTTTGCTGATATGGCCAACTATAAAGCTGTGGGAGCAATTCCAGATGACTTGACTTGGCAGCAAAGGAAGAAATTCATGTATGATGCACGAAGATATCATTGGGATAGCCCATTCTTATACTTCCAGTGTGCTAATGGTATAATCAGGAGGTGTGTGGCTGAGTTCGATGTGCCAAAGATTCTCTGGCACTGTTATTCTTCCAGCTACGGAGGACATTTTGGAGGCAACCGAACTACTCACAAGGTGCTGCAAAGTGGGTATTATTGGCCAACTATCTTCAAAGATACCAAGGCATTTGTGGAGAATTGTGATAGGTGCCAACGAACGGGTAACATATCCTGTAGGGATGAAATGCCACTTAACAGTATCTTGGAAGTGGAATTATTTGATGTTTGGGGCATAGACTTCATGGGACCCTTTCCCAAGTCTTTCTCCAATCAATACATATTGGTGGCAGTTGATTACGTCTCCAAGTGGGTAGAAGCAGTGGCATTGCCCACTAATGATGCCCGAGTTGTTGCAAACTTCCTGAGAAAGAACATCTTCACTCGTTTTGGGGTTCCAAGAGCCATAATTAGTGATGGAGGCACACATTTCTGCAACAAGCAAATTGAGAGTTTGCTCACCAAGTATGGGGTAACACACAAGGTGGCCACGCCCTATCACCCACAAACCAGCGGTCAAGTAGAAGTCTCCAACAGAGAATTGAAGCGGATTCTAGAAAAGACTGTTGGAGGTTCCAGGAAGGATTGGTCCAAGAAATTGGATGACGTATTGTGGGCCTACCGGACAGCTTTCAAGACACCAATCGGTATGTCACCGTATCAATTGGTGTATGGGAAGGCATGTCATCTTCCGGTGGAATTGGAGCATAAAGCTATGTGGGCCACTAAGTTCCTCAACTTAGAGCTTTCAAAGGCGACTAAGAAGCGTTTGTTGCAGTTGCATGAATTGGATGAATTCTGACTTGCTACATATGAAAATGAAAGGCTGTATAAGGAGAAAACCAAGAAATGGCATGACAAGCACATCCATCCCAAGGAGTTTACCCCAGGTCAACAGGTATTATTGTACAACTCGCGCTTGCGGTTGTTTCCAAGTAAACTCAAATCTAGATGGTCTGGTCCATTTGTAGTGGTAAGGGTTTTTCCTTATGGGACCATTGAAATCTCCCCTCTTGACACCAACAGACCTTTCAAGGTCAATGGATGGCGGCTAAAGTCATACCATGGTGGTCCAGTTGATAGGGATGCTGTTGCAATCCCTTTGAGCTCCCCTAATCCTTAGTGGATTAACCGTCAGGCTCGTGACATTAAACAAGTGCTTATTGAGAGGCAACTCAATTTTGTGTCATTATATGTTTAGTCTAGTCTATTCGCTTTTATATACTTGTCCACATTCAGTCTTTTGGTGTTTATTGTTGTTATTGTTGATGTTTACCTAATTGCATAATTCTATAGCTTTATTGTACATTATGTGTGAGGATTTGGTGACCTTAGACCTTTTAAAGTCAAATTCTATCTTTTTGGGTTTTACTGATAAAAGCACGGCGCCAAGGACGCCATGACGGCGCTCCCCGCGCCACTAATTCTGGAATCTCGCGCTCCTGGCGCGAGAACGGCACCAAGAGCCCCACTGTCTCTGGAGTATCACGCTCCTAGCACCGTGGTTACACTAATGGCATGGCCTGGCTTTCCAATTCCAAACATGGAGCTCTTCGCGTGGACGTGGCGCCCCTGGCGCCAAGCTCTTTGGATTACCGCGCCCTCAGCGCGGTTGTGGCGCCACTGGCGCGAGCTGGGTTTCAAGTCTACGATTTGGCACCAAGGGCGTTACTGTGGCGCTCCAAGCGCCACCTTTTCTGGTCTTTCGCGCCTTTGGCTCGAGTACGGCGCCTCCAGCGCCATTGATTCTGTAACTCCGCGCTCTTGGCGAGGAATCCGCGCTGCCAGTGCCACATGTCAGGCGCCGTATTAATTCCTCTTCAAGTTTAAATGTTGCAACTGTTCTTTTTCTCCCTCATTCTTTCAAGCACTCTACCCCGTCCTCTGAATCTCCCTACCATTTCCGCACCCACACCCATACTTAAGCTTAAACTCCTAAAACCCTAAAACCTTTTCCTTTCTCCCCACATTCTCCATCACCATTTCCGTCTCCTTCTGCGCCTCACCCCGACCTTTAACCTTCACTCAACCTCCACACCAGTTGTACCTGCATGCTTCTCTGTAATATCCGATCATCATCATCATTCTTTTGCTCCTGCTACTTTCATGCCCCTTGCCCTCATCTCTAGTTGTTGTATCAGTCTTTTGGTTCTTGTGGTGGTGCTGCATTCTGTATCTCTTCTCATGGCACGAGACAAGGTAAGTGTTTATGCTACACCTTGTGGGTGTTGTTACAAACATTACATTTAGCTTAGTGAGTAACCACCATCTGCTCAGCATTAGGGTTGTCCTTTTCATTATTGGTGACTGCTTTTATGCTCAATTGCATCCTTTTGTGGCTGACATTTTGTATCACCTGTTCCTTTGCTAAATTGATCTTGATTGAATACATTTTCCTTCTGCATTGGCCTCAATTGTTTATTAGCCGGTCTGAACTGTCATTCACTATGTGCAGTGCTTAGCACGTATGCACTATGCTGCAATTAGATAGACTGCTAGGTGTTGTTTATTTGATTACTCATGTACGGCACCTGCATGGATATTTTGTGTACATTAACCTAAGCATTGTCCTGGTCATACTGTGTTTTGAAATTCTAGGTTCTTCCTTCCTTTCAGGTCCCTTGTTTTGAACTACATTTGGTTGTGTTTTAAGGATATCCAATTTAGGCATTTTACCTTTGTTAGTGTTCACTTTAGTTCCCTTGATATAATGATAACTTGAAACTATATGTGATGTTAGGTACATTGTTCACATCATAGTCTCAAGCAATTCAGGGCATGACTAAGTCTGGAACTTGTGTATAATTAGGATGGTTCAGTTGATTTGTTCTCTTGTGGTACTTCATTGGTTTTGAATGTGACCAGTTAGCCCTTCAACAGAAAAGTACTAGTGTCTGTTACTTGGTGTACCCATATGTCTGTAATGCATGTTTGAACTGATCTGGTCTTGTGAAGTGGTCTGATATGCATTAAGATGAGCATAATTTCTTGCATAGTCATGTTGTCCAGATCAAATCTGGGAATTGCGTTCAATTATTATGTTGCCCTCTTGTTCAACTGCGTTTTGATGCATAAGCCTGGTTTATCACCAAGTGTGCATAGTCACTCACGTGCTATCAGATGGTATCTATAGACTGTGTTGATCCTAAGCTTATTGTTATGCATATTTAGTGTGATTATGTGCTGTTAATATGATTAATTCTCAGTGACCCCTGTGCTTGAATGAATGATTGAAATTAGGAAACATGTTTGTAACCAGTATGCTGGGCACTTGAATTCCAACCTAGTTGGGAATTTGTTTTTCTGCTTGATATGGAATTTTCAAGTTTAGGATATGACTGATCACTAAGGTTTTTGCACTCGCTTGGCTCACTTCTGATGCTCATGACCATCATCTAAACTTGAAAATTCTTGTTCATCAGTCAACTTGGTCCCGGGTGTGTGGTTTTAGATCTCAATTATTGTTCTGTGATTCTGATTATAGCATGCATGTGCTTCTGTAGAACAGTATATTGTTGTGAGCTGTGGGTATGAATGGTATTACTGATTTACAAGTGCTTGAAATCCCCTGCAGTGCTTTTAATTGAATTTCAGCTTGTTGCATGATTAAATTTGGCAATTGTTGTGACTGTGCATTTGGAATGCTGATACCTGCAACCTGGTGTGAACACATATCTAGGGTGCACGTTTTATCTGCTAAACCCTTGTGAATGGGACTGATTTGTATCCAATGAGCATATTCCCTGCATAACCATCTGGTCTAGACTAAATCTGGGAATTGACCTTCAGTGTGATTCTATCTTTTTGTTCATACAAATTCATAAACTAATAGTTCATTATTCTTTCCCCTCTACTAGCTTAGGGTTCTGAGCTTTACTGTGAGCTGCAATGAAATTTTAGTAATCTTCTTTGCCCAAGCTTTTGAACCAATGTTGCAATTACCAACCCATGAGCCTGTGCATGAGTGTATGGTCTGTACCCTGCATGTTTAAGCATGAATAGTACTAGCTGCACACAACTCTGGTGGATTCACTTGACCACTTATATGCTTGCCCATGATTGTTGTTATCCTATTATTTTCATTATCCGTTGTTATGTGCTTCTAACCATTTAATCAACAGGGATATAACATTGCATCAATCTGGGAATTCCCATGATCCACTGATTAAGCCTGATCTGTTTTAATTAACTGTTAAACATGTGGTGTATTGGATTTTGGGCTTTGAATTTCAGGGAAAACAGATAGACACCGGCAAAAAGAAAGCCGCACCAGGAAACACCAGCAAGAGGCCTCGCACCTCGGGATTTGATGAAGGCCGCTTTCGGACCAAGGAACACCAGGAGCGTTTCGACAAATGGTTCGAGCCCAAGAAAATTATTCCGGAGCGGACCATTGATTGGGAGGACTTATCAGAAGACTCACCCATCAGGGAAGTCATCCTACGCCGCCAGTGGCAGAAACTGGTGAGCTTTGCAGAGCCTAGCTCGAGCTCCATCCTAAAGGAGTTTCTGGCTAATGTGGACCGGCCAACAGTTGAGCGACAGAGGCAGAGTTGGGTCCGGGGCGTGGTTGTTCCATTCGACCATGAGTTCATCGAGGACTCAGGACCTCATTCGACGACCTCCGGAGCTGTGGGTTCGTGAACCGGTTCAACCGGATGCAGCCTCTTCCATGCACCGACCGTGCCACCTATAGGGATGACATGCCCTCCCTAGCTGACGAGCTCCGCCGCGGGATCACTGGGCGTTTCTAAGCTTGGAGGATGAAGACCGGTTCCGATTACGTTCCTGAGAAGCTTAGAAGGAACGAGCTGAACACGGAATCAGACTTCTGGCACTTGTTCGTGAACTCCACCATCATTCCGTCGTCTAATCTGACGGATGTGAATGTGGAGAGGGCGTGCCTCCTGTATGTGCTTCAGAGGGATATCAATCTTGATATCTTCTATGCTTTATCTGATCGGATCCTGCACATGATACAGGATGGCAGCCCCCGATCCCTCCTCGCTCACTCCTCCCTCATCTCCCACCTCTGCATGCACGCGGGCCTAGAGATTCCCGATGACGAGCCCCTGGATGTGCAGCTCGGGACTACTCTCACTCAGAGGACCTATCAAGACTCAGTGAGGCATACCCTGCAGGACCAGCTTCTCCGCGCTGCAGACCTTTCCCAGGAGGAGATAGCTGCCCGGAGCCCGAGATTCGGACCTCGGGAAGGTCTGGAGGAGCCCATGCCAGAGGTTCCAGACCTTCATCAGCAGCCAGCCTGGTCACCTCACCAGCCCCACCAGCTAGCTGATTCATCACCACTACAGGACATCCCTGCTGCTTCCTCCCATACCACTCACCGGGAGCCCATTTTCAAGGACTCCATTACTTACGTGAGGATGCAGCAGCAGATCGCTCACATGACTGTCACTACTCAGCGGATGCAGCTGCAGCTAGACCAGCAGGCCCTCATCTCTCAGAGGATGCAGACACAGCTTGATGACCAGTCCAGGATGCTCACAGCATTATGCAGTCATTTCTCCGTTGACCCCCATGGATCACCATCCTAGCCACCAGCACTTGCTTTCGCCCTACCAACGGCTCAGCCATCACCCACAGCAGATGATGCAGAGACCATGGATGAGGATCAGACTCACTGACCCTCTCACTCTCTACCTTTTATTTTACTTTTGCTTTATTTCTATGTCATTTACTTTTTCTGCACTTCACATTCTACTACTTAGACATTTGCATATTGTTGGCACCGTCAGTGCGTGCCCGTATATATGACATTTCTGCTGATTGATAATTGGTTTATGCATGAGTATGTTTCCTCTAATAACGTGTTGTCTGTTGTATGTTTTATGCGTGTCTTTTGCTGGGGACAGCAAATGATTTAAATCTGGGAATAGGGGCACGTTAATCGAGGAAACACGCATCTTTTTGTTAATCATGCATCGTATTAATGAAACACAAACAATAGGCAGATACTTTTTGGTCAGATACTTTTTGATAACAACAATTCTTTTTGTGAAGATATACAAATAGTTAACTACAATTAATTTTGCGTCTAATTTCAACCTAGTCATAGGTGTACATATTAGACATTTTTGCTAAAGGCATGCCGTTCCCGGATCTAGAATTGCTTGATCAGTCAATTGTGAATTGGATTTTGGAAAGCATTGGTGATATGAATCATGAATTGATGTTGTATGAAACTTGAACTGAGTGTGTGAATGCTTGTATAGCTGAATTCATTTGAAATGGAATGCAATGTTTGATCTGATATCATCATGAATCTAGCTTGATAACATAGCCAGTGAGGATTGTGTTCATACAGTTAATTTATTTTGAGGGATGCCTCACTGCGATAGTACACTAGAACTTGATCCATTTCTCTCTGATGCATGCATAAGTTGATGTGATAAAGGCAGTTTGTTCTATTTAGTCAGGGCCAAATAGACTTCCTTGAATTTTTACCATTGCTAGCCCCTTGAGCTTGAGACCTTTTTGTTCAATCACCTAACATAATTCATTAACCACTTTAATTCTTTTAACCTAATTGAGATTGAACAGCTGAGTGGTTCAGAAAGAAAAGCATGTAAAAAGCAAGGTGAATTCCATTAGAAAATTAAGGGCTTAAAGTTAAAGAATATCAAGTGAAGCCAATAAATGTTCAAAAAGAAAAAGCAATGTTAAGAAAAAGAAGAAAGAAAATGAAAAGAAAATGATAAAAAGGGAGTGATGGAATGAAAAGCCTCAGTTTTGAATTGAATGTATGTGAATTTAGTAAGGTTCAATCTCAATGACTCTTAGCTACTGTCCAAAATTCTCCCACCCCTTGAGCCAGGCCAAGATACAACCCTTTCAAGACCTTTTGATCAACCTTGCATGTGTTCATGTTCTTATCTTAGGAACTAGAGAATAGGATCAAGCCTATAGTAGTGCTAGAACTGTGGTGGATTGAGAGATCTTAATACCCAGACACTTGAGAGATGAGTGATTAATTACCTTAGTGAGGGGTATGCAAGTTAGACTTCAATGTTTGATAGATTTGAAAAGCTTTGTGTGAAGTTTGATTTAATTCAGTTATTTGTAGCATTTCAAGCTCAGGGATTGTTTTGTCAATGTTGATTCCAGAGAATTGATCCATGCTTCCTACTTGAACTTTGTTTATTGCTGAGGACAGCAATATCTAAATCTGGGAATTGTTTGATGTGCGTCTAGCATACAAGGTTTTCCAAGCTTTTTAGACCAAGAACTGAGCATTAAGCATGAATTATTACCCTTGTTTAATTATGATTTGAGCTCATATGATGCATTGACAGGAAACTAACCAAAAGTGCAAAGATCAAGAAGAAAAAGAGCCAAGTCTGGAGAAAACTCTGGCGCCATCAATGCCATAATTGGCACCAAGAGCGCCAATAGCACTGGAGGTTAGCGCCACCAGCGCTAAGGCCGCGCCAGGAGCGTCATCTGTTCTGGAATCTGGCGCCTGGAGCGCCAGATTGGCGCCTAGTGCGCCACGCTTTCTGGAAGTCCGTGCCAGGGGCGCCAGTTTGGCGCCAAAGGCGCTAAACTCTCTGTCAGCCAACGCCAAGAGTGCCATGTTCACGCCAAGAGCGCCGCCCATTCTGTAAGTTGGCGCCATCGGCGCCGATCTCGCGCCAAGGGCGCCATAGGTCGACAGAAGCAGCATTTTAAAGGTAAAACAGAGACTTCACAAGCTACCATATAAATACCTGGACCTCAGCATTCAATGGACGAACTCTTGGAGGGAAACAACACAAAATAGGGTTTTAGAAAGCTTGGGTGCCTTAGCTAGGGTTTAGGGAGTTGAAGGTCAAGTGGGGTTGCTTCTCCATCTTCTTCTCTTTGCATCTCAGCTTGGTATGCCATTTCATTTTGTAACACAGCCACCCATTATGAGGTTTGGCTAGTTCTTTATTGTAGTTAGGGCTAAACACTGAATGTAACCTCTTTTGGGATTGTATTGAATGCTATCTTTCATTAATATGAAGTTATTTAACTTTATTCTGTTGAATGCATGTCTCTATCTCTCTGGAACTGATCACTCTAGTTAGGTATTAAGAGCTGGGGTTTACAATAGGAATATTGGGGCTTTAAGCTTGGACTTGAGTAAAGTGACAAACTTTACATTAACTAGGGATAGGAGTGTATGCTTGCAACCATTTAATGCATCATTTAATGCTTGACCTAACCAATATCACTAAGGGATTAGGGTATTAAAGTAAGTCAAAGGGTTGAGAACACTACGGAAGTAGAGCTTGGCTATCATGGTATGAAGATGCATGTTGAATAACTTGGTTTGATGAAAGTAGTAGACAATACATGTATAAGGGTAGGGAGCATTTAGTGTGGATGCCCTAGCTACTTAATCATATATATCATCACAATCCTCCATAGTTGTCCATACATTCATGTTTATATTTAGGTTTTAATTTAGCTTATTTCTACACACACAACAACAACTTTATTCACATTCTTTATCATCCAACTTATTGATTCAAATTATAATTTAATTGGTCAAACAATCCTCGTGGGAACGATACACTTTACTTTATTACTTTATTACTTGTACGACCGGTACACTTGCCGAGTGCGCAACAAACTCCAATTAGGAAAGAAAATTAATGCTATCAAATCTTACAATGACATAGTGTGTAGATATCGAGACGTCAACAATCAGCAGTGTTACATAAGTTATTGATGCATGGAGTATGCTTACCCTTAAACTCAATTTATATGCATCATGCAAGTTGTAATATCCCCTCATGGGAAGTTACATGAAACAAAAATTCTAATTTAGTTTTCTTCTCTTCACATAATCTTTTGTTTATCTCATTTGAATGTTTGGATATATACAAGAAATAAAGATTAAAAAAGTGCTCATATTACCAATTTCACTAATTATGTGTGTTCCAATCACATTTAAACCCACATTGGATGTTGATCGATCATTTGACATCTTCTTAGCTCTATATACTATGTTGCATCTAGTCTTGTGAAGGAAAGTTCATTTGGTGAATACAATTGGCAATTTTCTTCAGATGCAACATTCTTTTCACCTAAAAAGACATCGTTGGCTTTAGCAATAATTTATCACCATTCAACATCAGAACCACTGATAACATGTCTGGCTTGTCTTCAGGCTTTTGTTGCACACATAATAAGCCCACTTGTATGCATCTTACGACTTCAAATGGCGTGCATGGCTTTTCTAAGACTTCATCCAATAGGTCTAGCGCCTCTCTTCAATCCATATAATCCCCATTCCTAAAATGGCACAAATTAAATTAATGAATGGAAAACAATTCAAATTAGAGTAGTTACCAAGTTACTCAAATCATTATGCTTACATCTCCAAGAAGATTATGGTCATGTTCTAGGTCTGAAAGTTCTCTATTTTTCATCCCACTTACAATCACTAGCATTATTACACCATAACTGCATACATCTGATCTCACCGAGAAATTCCAATGCACAACATAATCAGGAGGCAAGTGACCACTAACATGATTTTGAAAGTAAAATAAGTATAAGATGCCATATCAAAGAATCATAATCTGGAAGAAACAAACTTACTAAATTCCAACCACCCTATTTGTCTTTCAAATTGATCTCCCAAAAATGATTAAGCCAAGCCAAGCCAAAGTCAGATATTTTGGGGTATAAATATTTCTAGTGTTTAGATCTCTATGAATAATCCTTAGCCTAGAATGTTGATGATGATACATAACTCATTTAGCAATGTCACAAATAATGTTGAAACGCTTACACCAATCTAGCAGCTTCTCTTTAGTTTCATCTAGAAAATACACACACATATTTAGCTTAGCAAAAGTGGACTTCGTAATGTCATAAACTACTGATAAAAAATAAAAACATTGCCAAAGAAGTTTTGAATAAGTTATATAGGCTCCTACCAAAAACAAAATAGTTCAAGCTTTTGTTGGACATGTATTCATAAATTAACAATTTTTCTTCTCCTTCAATGCAACATCCTAGAAGCTTTACAAGATTGTGGTACTGAAGTTTTGCAATCAAGGCTACTTCATTATTAAACTCTTCTAACCCTTGTCCAGACTCGTTTGAAAGCCTTTTCATTGCTACTTGTTGTCCATCTATCAGTGTCCCTGAAAAAAATCATGTGTTAATGATAGACCGTTTCTGAGCAAAATAGAAGTTCTCAATATCAATTTCATTCATCAATCATCACCTTGTATACTGGTTCAAAGCCACCTTCTCCTAGTTTGTTTATGGTTGAAAAGTGTTCAGTGGCAATTGCTAAGATTGACAAATCAAAAGTTTGTAAATCAATGTCTTCTATTCTTATTTTATTTTTGTTACGCTTGTTGGAAAATTTCCTTGCAACCCCTGATTGGTTGGAAAATAACACTATAAGAACATTGACACAAAATATTCACATAATAAAATCTTTTTGAGCCTACACATGTCATGATTAATCCAAAAGTGGTCACACCCGAACAGTGATTCCTACAATCTTCTTCATCTTCTTACATGGCCAACTTGATCTGAAAGAAAGAGCATGATCGGTCGTTAACTATAAGCACAACAACTGTACTAACTCAGCTGAATGGTTGAGTACTCAACAATTAACCTCAAACGTAAATCATATAAAGGAATAATAACATTGAAAATGACTAATCTAACTTTTGGCAATCTGAACTATTCCATGATTTTTTTTATCCAACTGCAACTGCAGCCACGCATACATAGAAGCATGTCCAGCCCCATAGTTCACCTTGCAAGCTTTATATTAACAAAAAAAAAATATGATGATGGTTTTTGCAAGCAGTGAGAAATTGATTGCCACAGTAAGTACAGTACCTGAGCCTAAAGTAATTTCCATGATGAAAGTGTACAAGTCCAACGAGGCCAATAACCAGAAAAGGGAAATTGGATATCACATTAAGCGCTGGAGGAACAAGGATTGGACCAGAACGATGGTGGAATATTCCTCCTCCGCTGCTCCTCGGCGGTACCGCCCATCGGATCACGGAATGTTGCCGGTGTCAGTTGCCGTCTGGTTAGGGCAAGTCCGAAACGGAGGTGGAACCACAAGGAATTGCTGCCGGAGTTGGCGGCAGCGGCGGAGGTCAGAGCCGCGGCGGCGAAGCCTCATCTCTCTGTCACGACCTCGTTTTGCATGAACCGTTCCAAGAAGCTTGCGGATTTTGGACAAGGCAACCTTTCGTTGATTTTGTTTACCTCTCGTATGACCCGACCCGACCTGGTGAATATTCATCCTTTTGTTTCCGGTTTTATCACATTTTTCATTTCATTTCTTCAGCGTAAAAGGAAAAAATTAAAATAAAAAGAAGAAAAACAGATTAAAAAAAAAATTCTCTTTGTGCACAAATTGTTTACTATATGAAAACACAAAGTCTAGTTTTATTTCCCCTTTGTTTTTCTTAAATTTCACCTAATACTCCTTCCTTTTTGTACCTTAAAAAAAATTCCTTCATTGTTTAGTTTACATTATACTCAGATCTCCTCCGTCCTAAACTCCCATTTAATAATTTAACAGAAAGTAGGCACATGCAGGTCATATGACTTTTAATGAAATTTTATGTTTAAAATACTTTCATCTTCTTCCTCTCAACCTAAAAATATTTTAAGACTATTGTTTCTTTTTATTTTTCTCGAACTCAGCTTTTTGTTAGACGTGAACCCACCTTCTTGGTACGCAGTGTTAACACCCTTCCTTCTTTTTCTTCAATTTTTTAGTTCAATTTTTTTCTCTGATTGAATATGATCCCTTGCTTCAAATTTAGTGTTTTTCTCCTGCATTTATCAACATTATTTTAATCAATAATAATAAACAAATCATTTTCGGTTCATCCATTGAGTTTCTTGTGGTCCCAAATATCAACACTATTTTAATCAAATATAATAAACAAATGATTTTAAATATCATAAGTGGTCCCAAACTGGTCCCCCATTGAAACCTCATTCAGAAATAGGCAACAATAAACAATCAAAATTAAATAAATATTCTTAAAAAGTAATCTATATACAAGGTCCAATAGTGACTTACAAGCAGAACCCTAGTGTGAACAGAAATATGGTACATGAAGAGAAACAAAGGAATAGTGGAGAACTCGCGAATTGGAAGAGAAACAATGGAGAACTCGTGAACTAGAAGAGGAACGGTGAAGAACTCGCGGATGGTGAACAAGAATGGAACGTGAACGTCATGAGAGGAAGAGGAACTTGCACCCCGTGGATGCTAAAGAAAACTCTTCAACAAGAGAAAGATGAACAGTACTTATGAATGAGGAAGAGGAATGAAATGTGAATCCTAAATTCTGAAACTATTTGGGAGATGATAATTTGAATTTTACAATTAAAATATAAGGACAATTTCGTCTACTCGCATATTCCGATTGATGTTAACGGAGTTAACAAAATGAGATAAAAATAATGTGAAAAAAAGGAAGAAGTATCAGGTAAATTTTAAGTAAAACACAGAGGATGCGAATGTAATTTACTCTTTATTTTAACTAGTACTTTGGCATTGACATATTTATAGACTATAAATACTTATTTTTATATAACTATAATTCATACTAAATAAATATTTTTAAATGTATAAACTATATTTTAAATTTATAATAAATTTAATTATAAAGGTTTAGATACCTTAAGTGATAATAAAATGTTACAAACTGAACGCAAATCATATAACCCGCTAGGATCAACGTATTTTAATTTTAAGTGAAAGTATAAAGCTATGGAAAAGTGGAAAAAGAAATCCAATTTGATTCCATATGAAGTAAAATGGACGTTATGAAAAAGTGAATAATCTAGCAACGTAATTTCATCTCAAGGTTCTTAATTAAGAGAAGCTGCCACGGACCAACACCCAAACTTAAATAAGGAACTTGATACAAAACTAGACGAAGACCTGTGCATTGAATGCATAAATAACTAAATATACTTAAATATTAAGATATTAATAATTCTTCTCTTAAAAAAATCTTGATAATCCTTTCAAGAGTATTCCTTTAATAACGCATTTCAATATTTCATGCCTTATGAACAAACAAACTAAATTTAGGTAACAATTAGAAAAATAATATTGCATTTTTTACACTTACGAGGAGTCAACAGTAAGAATACAAGGAAAAGAAAAATACAAAAAAAAAATAGTTCTATAATTGTACACAAACCTGTCTTCTTATATTGGTTTAAATATTTTTACTTTGTAAGTTTACCTCCTTGAAGAATAGACCAAAATGAAAGCGAAGATGATATTTATTTTTAATTCATTCCTTAGTGGAAATTACAAAGAAATATTCAAATAAATCAATGGGTCCCATGGCTTTGAAGTTTCACACTGAATAGTTAAGATTCGTGTGAAAATATTCGGCTTTATTCTCTTGACAAAAGTAACCTTCTTTATGGAGTCATTCTTTGGTGGAAGGTATAATTATTTTCGTGAAGTTGGACTTGCATTTTCTTTTTGCAGGTTCGATACCGTGTACCTCGATGATTACTTCTAGTTGTAAAGAACGTCTTATAATCTAGCAAACATATTTAGGCTAATTTTTTATGTTTTATAGTTTAGGTAGTTAAAACTATGAATAATTGATCTGATAAAGTTAAAGTATGATCAATTAGATAAAGTTACAAAAGGCATAATCAATCACATAACACGGCTTCCCATATAACTTTTACTTTCCCAACACTCCATCAGATCCTCTTCCCACATTGCCCCAAAACAACTTTCCTACAATTTTCCCTTCAGAACAACAACCCCTCGCAGGATGCCGATAAATTTCTCAACTCTGCTTATTTATATTTCTTGATTCATTATTTGTATCCACAAACACTTATTCTTCCTTCAGAGTTTTGAAATTGTAATGGCTTCTACTTCTAATGGCATCATCCAATGCACCTCTTCTTCTTCGTTTCAGTATGACGTGTTTGTGAGCTTCCGCGGAGAAGACACACGCAACAGCTTCACCGGTTTTCTTTTTCAAGCTCTTAAAAAACAAGGCATCGAGGCCTTCAAAGATGATATTGATATGAGGAAAGGCGAATCCATAGCACCAGAGCTAATACGAGCCATTGAAGGGTCTCATGTTTTCGTTGTTGTCTTTTCGAAGGACTATGCTTCGTCAACTTGGTGCCTGCGTGAACTAGCACATATATGGAATTGCATTCAAACATCACCCAGACATGTTCTTCCTATTTTTTATGATGTTGATCCATCACAAGTGCGAAAACAGAGTGGAGATTATGAGAAAGCCTTTGCCCAACACGAACAAAGTTTCAGGTTCGAAGAGAAGGAAATAAAAAGATGGAGAGAAGTTCTGGAACGAGTAGCCAGTCTCTCTGGTTGGGATATCAGAAATAAGTAAGTAATCTTCTATTGGTTTGTTAAGTGCATATACAATATATTTTTTTGTCATTTCTTACTAACGCTGTTATCTTGAATTTATTACTTATTACAACCTTTAAACCGGAGATAAGTACAGAGATTGGGCAACATTTATTTTACATGTTTAATAAATAATATTTTAAAAAGTGAAGGAAAGTACTCTGTTATTATCTTATTGTATGCATGTACGCTCGGTTTTGGTTCCCTTAGGTGATGATTTGCCATTCTTTGTTTTCTTTAAACTTTTTAGGCAACAACATGCAGAGATTGAAGAAATTGTTCAGCAGATAAAATATATCTTGGGTTCCAAATTTTCAACTCTTCCATATGATAATCTAGTTGGGATGGAATCTCATTTTGCTGAATTATCAAAGCTAATACGTCCGTGGCCTGTTAATGATGTTCAAGTTGTTGGAATTACTGGGATGGGGGGAATAGGAAAGTCAACTCTTGGTCGAGCTTTATATGAAAGAATCTCTCATCAATTTAATTCTCGTTGTTATATTGATGATGTAAGCAAACTTTATCAAGGTTATGGTACATTAGGTGTACAAAAGCAGTTACTTTCTCAATCTCTACATGAAAGAAATCTAGAGATTTGCAATGTATCTCATGGAACAATTCTGACATGGGAGAGGCTATCCAATGCAAAGGCACTTATAGTTCTTGACAATGTTGATCAAGATAAACAACTTGATATGTTTACTGGGGGTAGAGTTGATTTGTTACGTAAATGCCTAGGTAGAGGAAGCATAGTCATTATAATTTCTAGAGATCAACAAATATTGAAGGCACATGGAGTAGATGTTATTTACCAAGTGAAGCCATTGAATGACAAAGATGCTGTTCGATTGTTTTGCAGAAAAGCTTTCAAAAGTAATTATATTATTAATGATTTTGACAAGTTGACTTGGGATGTACTATCACATTGTCAAGGTCATCCTTTAGCAATTGAAGTATTGGGCTCCTCTTTAGTTGGTAAAGATGTCTTATATTGGAGAAGTGCATTGGTCTCGCTAAGAGAAAATAAAAGTAAAAATATTATGAATGTGCTGCGGATAAGTTTTGATCAATTAGAGGATACACACAAGGAAATATTTCTAGATATTGCTTGTTTCTTCAATGATGAAGATGTGGATTATGTGAAGGAAGTTCTAAATTTCCGTGGATTTCATCCTGAATATGACTTACAAGTTCTCGTTGATAAATCACTCATAACCATAAACACTACTATTGAAATGCATGACTTGTTGTGCAATTTGGGCAAGTGCATTATTAGAGAAATATCACCTAAGAAGCCATGGAAATGGAGTAGGTTGTGGGATTTCAAAGATCTCCTCAAAGTTATGTCACATAATGAGGTAAATAATTTTTAAATATAAAGTCATACATTTATTCTAGAATTTGTAAATTCTTCCAAAGATCTAACTTTTTCTTTCCTCTTTGCATTCAAGGAAGCAGAAAATGTTGAGGCCATAGTAATTGATTTGGGCTACAACTATTGTGGGACAACCATCAGGATTGATGGTCTATCAACAATGAGTCACCTTAAGTTACTTATGCTTGAAGGTTATGCTTGTAGTAGTGATTCGGAAATTAATTTTTCAGGAACGCTTGTTAATCTTTCCAATGAATTAGGATATTTTGATTGGTCTAACTATCCTTTTGAGTGTTTGCCATCAAGTTTTGAGCCGGACAAACTTGTTGAGTTGATCCTGCCTTATAGCAACATCAAACAACTTTGGGAAGGCACAAAGGTAGTGTCAACTATTGTTATTATTTTTCTATATTGTTTTCATTTAAATAAACAAACAAAAAGACAAACTTTCTTATCTTATTTCCTTTTTCTCTATTTAATTAAAGAAACAAAAGAAAGCCTAAATGTCATTATTACATTTGTTTCTTAGTATTGGCTTGTGTTGTAGTCTCTACCCAATTTGAGGCGTTTGGATCTCTCTCACTCCAAAAATCTAATTAAAATGCCATATATTGGAGATGCCCTATATCTTGAGAGTCTTGATCTCGAAGGATGTATACAACTCGAAGATATCGGTCTGTCCATTGTCCTTTCACGAGAGCTCACTTTTCTGAATTTGAAAGATTGCAAAAGTCTTATCAAGTTGCCACGGTTTGGAGAGGACCTAATTCTTGAAGAGCTAGATCTCGAAGGATGTCAAAAACTCCGGCAGATTGATCCATCCATTGGTCTTCTAAAAGAGCTCACGTATTTGAATTTGAAAAACTGCAAAAATCTAGTAAGCTTACCCAATAGCATACTAGGCCTCAATTCTCTTGAAGATCTGATTCTCTCTGGCTGTTCAAAACTGTACAACATCGAGTTATTATATGAACTAAGGGATGCAGAGCATTTGAAGAAGATTAATATAGATGGAGCTCATATTCATTTCCAATCAACATCTTCCTACTCCAAAGAACATAAAAAATCAGTTAGTTGCTTAATGCCTTCCTCGCCAATATTTCCATGTATGCGTCAACTTGATCTAAGTTTCTGTAATTTAGTTCAAATCCCTGATGCTATTGGAAGTATATGTTGCTTAGAAAGGCTAGATTTAAGTGGTAACAATTTTGCTACACTGCCCAACCTCAAGAAGCTTTCCAAATTGTTATGTTTAAAGTTACAACATTGCAAGCAGTTGAAATCTTTGCCTGAGCTCCCTTCACGGATTGACTTCCAATATGATGCATGGATATATGGAAAGCGTGATGCAGGATTATACATTTTTAACTGCCCAGAATTAGTTGATAGGGAAGGCTGCACTGACATGGCTCTTTCATGGATGATACAATGGTCTCAGGTTTGCATGTTCCTCCTTTGCTCCTCCCATCTCTTTCTCTCTCCTTTTTTGTGTATAGGAATCAGGAAATAACATATAGCTGTCTCGGCTGTACCAGATGGAATCCAGATTTTCTTTTGACAATATTGGAACCGTTACTCCTGGAAGTGAAATACCAAGGTGGTTCAATAATCAGCATGAGGGAAATTGTGTAAGCTTAGACGCATCTCCTGTTATGCATGACCATAATTGGATTGGCGTTGCGTTTTGTGCAATATTCTTGGTACCTCCTGAAACACTCCCAGCTATGGGTTTTTCAGGAAGGATATATCCTGTTTTTGGTAATATTCCAGTGGATTTTTATGGAGATCTAGATCTAGATCTAGAACCTGTTTTAGAAAAATCAGATCACATGTGGCTATTCTTTGTTCATCAAAAACGAATCATTCATGACTGGCATCTCAAGCACCTATATCTTGGCAGATTGATTTTGGAATGTGAAGGAAAAACCTGGAAAGAGTCATATGCTGAGGTGAAGAAATACGGATATCGCTGGGTATATGAAGAGGATAAAGAAGAACTATTAAATTCGTTGGCTAGGAAGCGCAAATTTTGGACAATTGAACAAAATGCAGAAAGAAATAAAGGGAAAAGAAAGAAAGGGATAATCTCAGCAGAAGGGATAAAAGATGCTGCAAGCTCCTCCCAGGAAAACAAAATCAAGTTGTTGCAAAATGAATTTGAAAATCTTAGCCTATAGAATGATCATTTCTTCTGTCAGAAATTCTGCAACTTACAAGCAAAGGAATGGTGGGAAGATATTCATTTGAGTCGTCGTTCACTCATCCCAAGAATTCAGTAGTGGCATAAAGGAAACTGATGAAAATTTTGAATAAGCTTGGTAAAATGAGTTTTTGGTTGTCCTTGGATGCTTGTGTAGTTGTGTTTCTTGGTTTAGAATATTGATTTTTCCTTTGTTTTTGGTTTGAGTAATGTTTATCAAAGGCTGATACAATTTCTGGTTTGAGTCGCTGCTATGCTTTTAGTGCAAGCTTACAAATTAATGATTTTTTTAATTTAATATTTTTTTTATAAAAAAAGATTTTTAATCTTTAAAAATTATGTTTATTTTATTTTTTATCATTAATAAAATTTAGATGACATTTTATACTTAGAAAAAAATGTCATTCATAATATTTTAATAAGAAAAAAATAAAATAAACATAATTTTTAAAGATTAAAAATAAAAACAAAAAATGAAAAAATCATTTAAATTCTTTTATATAATAATATTAAAATAAGGACTGGAACCTCAATTCTTTTATATAATACACTCTTCATGATTTGCAATATAGGTCTAACGATATAAATTTTTTATTCACTATTTCCTTAACTATAGGGGCAGAGCTTATTTATAGGACGTTTATGGAAAAAAAAAAAAAAAACCCACCCAATTTTAGTCCTCAAATTTTTTGATATTTTTTTTCATGCTGACAATTTTAGTTTCTTAAATTTTTCTCCATCCTGATTTTTAGTTTTTTAATTTTTTTTTTCATCCTTACTTATATAATCTTAAAATAATTAAAATAAGGACTTAAAGGTTATGTTGGACAAGAGTATGGAGGTGAGACTATGACTTCTAGCTAATTTTTTCTGACATGAAAGCTAATATTAATCACTTCAATATATAATTTTATGGTATATTTAAAATTTAAAAGTTAATTTTTAAACATTTCAGCTTTCAATTTTCAATTTTTAGCTAACTCTTTAATTAATTTTGTCAAATATAGGCAAAACAATTTAAAGGACTAATAAGTAATTAAATATGAAAAAGTTAAAGCACTAAAAACAGAAAGAAGAAAAAGGTTCAAGAACTAAAAAAATAGTTATAATTTTTTTATGGAAAAAAATAGTTATAGTTTGTAACAACTTTTTCCATTAAAATAATCTTATGATATCCTCATTCTATTTATATTGATTTGAATTATGAGTTGATTAATTATTTATATTTAGTCATGTAATTGTTAAAATTAATTTTTATTTTTATTCAACACCAATAAGAATTTTATTATATCTTTAAAGTTACTTATTATAGTTACTAATGATTTTAAATCATTAAAAGAGTAAAGAAAAATTAATTTGCAATTTTTTAGTCTCCTTTGCTTCTCGCATCTCTTTCTCTTTCCTTTTTTGTGTATAAGAATCAGGAAATAACATATGGATGTCTCTGCTGTACCAAGGAGAAATACCCAGGTGAAATACCAATAAAAAAAAATTTCGTTTTGACAATATTGGAATCGTTACTCCTGGAAGTGAAATACAAAGGTGGTTCAATAATAAGCATGAGGGAAATTGTGCAAGCTTAGACGCATCTCCTGTTATGCATGACGATAATTGGATTGGCGTTGCGTTTTGTGCAATATTCGTGGTACCTCATCAAACACTCTCAGCGACGGCTTTTCAGAAGCAGAAAGGAGCTATCTTTTTTTTTTTGGTGATATTCCAGTCGATTTTTATGGAGATGTAGATTTAGAACTTGTTTTAGACAAATCAGATCACATGTGGCTATTCTTTGTTCATCGACGAGTGTTCATTCAACAATGCCATCTCCAGCCCAAACATCTTGGCAGATTGATATGGGAACGTGATGAAGGGAATGAGAGGAAAGAGTCAAATGCTGAGGTGAAGAAATACGGATATCGGTAGGTATATAAAGAGGATATAGAAAACTATCAAATCCGTTGGCTAGGAAGCGCAAATTTGGGGCAATTGATGAACAAAATGAAGGAAGAAAGAAAGTAAAAAGAAAGAAAGGAATAATGTCAGCAGAACGGAGAAAAGATGCTGCAAGCTCCTCCCAGTAAAACATGATCAAGTTGTTGCAAAATGAATTTGAAAATCTTAGCCTGTAGAATGATCATTTCTTCTGTCAGAAATTCTGCAACTTACAAGCAAAGGAACGGTGGGAAGATTTTCATTTGAATCGTCGTTCACTCTTCCCAATAATTCAGAAGTGGTGTAAAGGGAACTGATGCAAATTTTGAATAACCTTGGTGGGATGCCTGTGTAGTTATGTATGTTGGTTAAGAATATTGTTTTTTTCTTTTTTTGGTTTGAGTAATGTTTATCAGAGGATGATGCAATTTCTGATTTGGGTAGCTGCTATGCTTTTAGTGTATCCAAATCAATGGTTTTCAGTCTTTTTTTACTTGTTAGTGCATGACAGCTTAAAAATGAATATATTAAAATATAGCTTCACTTCATCTGATACGAATATTATTTTCCTACGTTTTACATTAGAGTATTTATCTTAATATTATATTAATATTTTTTCTTACGACTATAGTATTACTTTAATTTAGTACTATTGTTTGTTTGTTTTTATGTTAAATTAGTATTATTTGTTTCTACTATTACTGTTATTTTTATTCAATTTACATTTGATTATAGATTATATATAATATTAGTTTATATATATATATATATATATGATTTGTGATATTATAATTATTAACTGACTTTTTTATAATGATATTTTAAATATATTTTATAATATTATCTTAAATTCTATTATTTCTTACTTGTGACTGTAATACTAATACACATAAAAATTATGTACATTTTAAAAAAATTAATATCATTTACCACTAATATAGTCTTATTATTAATGATAGGTATATCTTTATACTCCCTCCATTCCTTTCCATATGTTTTTTTTAAGCTTTTTATGTCTTCAATCAAAAAATACATTAAATTTTTTTGAATATACTAAAATAGTAGGGAAATTTCTTATTTTATTCCTTTTTTTTCCACTTTACAAATAAATGCATGTGTAAATTAACTAAAAATTAAAAGATAAGTAAACATATAGGTGATAAAAGAGTAATTAATATAATCATGAAATTTGTAAGTGATAAATAAATAAAAATATGTTTTCCAAATATCCAACAATTACTAGAAAAAACAGCATTATTACCTTTTATTAAAGGTTAAATTGCAATTTTGGTCTCATGTAATTTTGATCCTCCCTTAGTTGATCATTAAAGTCAAATGTTGATTTTGATGTGACATATTAATATTGAGGTGAAACTTATATATGTTATTGATGACACTTATGTGAAAAAAAAATGAAGTGTAAAATAAAAAATGTCTAAATAGTAATTAAACTCATGATTCTTTATTCATAAATAAAACAATAAATCACAAAAATATTTGTGTTATTTGTTTAACTACATTAACATTATTTAATGTAAATAATTAGGCAAAAATAATTTGTACATTAAAATCAATTTCAAAAAAAATTATGTAAATAATGTACATATTAATTTATGATGTTTAATTATAAATCAATAAAATAGAAATAAAGACATGTAAACTATTTAAAATAAAAATATATAAAATGATAAATTAAAATGATTTATATATTAAATATTTTTAATTTATAAATTTTGATAATTTTTAAAAAATAATAACTCTTTATTAATGATATATAGAAAATAATGTTAATATAATTAACTAAATAAAACAAATGTGTTAGTTATTTATTGTCTTGTTTATGAGTAAAGAGTCATGAATTCAATTCCTTTTAAGATATTTTTTAATTCATTTAATCTTTTTCCACATAATCACCATGTCATCAGCCTAGATAAGCTTCATGTCACCACCAATATGTTCACATCAAAGTTAACATTTGACTTTGGATGATCAAAAGAACCAAAATTAATTATTCTGAAAAATATGAGGACTAAATATTTTGATTTAAAATTATATAGGGACCAAAATTACAATTTAGTCTTTGTAATATTTGTCAGTGTAGTATTATTGACAATAACTAGAGTACCTTTTGTTATTTTTATTTTTATTTTCTAGTTTGAGAAACTTGTTTTTTTTTTATTAAAAGGTTGGTAAAATGTCATTACACAAACAATCTGATGGGGTAGAGTCACCTTAACAAAATTATTTCTAATACAAGATTTGCATTAAAAAGGTGATTGATCAAAGAAATGAATTCCTAAGGAAAGAGAATGTCCCACATTAGCCAGACAATCCACTATCATAGACAATCCACTATCATATTACTTTCATGAAAAGTACACTACTATAAATATAAGATTTAATATTGTCCAATTAACATTGATTTTGACAAAAAGCAATTTTACAAAATGCATGACAACATTTCTGTAAATAAATGTCATCGTTAACATCAATTTTTTAAAAATCTATGTTGATATCGTAATTTTTAACAAAAATGTTAACAAGTGAAGCCATTAAATGACAAGGATGTTCGATTGTTTTGCAGAAAAGCTTTCAAATGTAATTATGTTATGAGTGACTTTGAAATGTTGACTTATGATGTACTATTACATTGTCAAAGTTATCCCTTAGTAATTGAAGTACTAGGCTCATCTTTATTTGATAAAGATGTCTTCCATTAGAGAAGTGAAGTGTATTGGCTTCGCTAAGAGTACAATTATAACCTAACTATGATCACAATGGACAATTTGAAGTCATGTGGCAGCTTCCTGCCAACTGAAAGAAAACACAAAACAAAGAACTTAGAAACGCTGTAGGAAACCTTTCATGTACGTGGTCATTAATTTCAGCAGTAGTAGTTGACATCAATATGAGAGCTTGCTTGCTTAAGCTCAAGTAGTTTTAAATGATCCTCCTCCAAGCCTTCTTCCAGCTCTCCTATCTCTAGTTTTGTTTCTGTTTCTTGGCCTTTTGTTTTGTTTGTTTGCTTGTTTAGGATCTTGTAATAGAAACAAAAAAAAAAAAACATATTTATCAACACATTCTTTTAATTTTCTATATAAAAAAAAACACACTCTTTTCATTTAAGTATTATTTTAGTTATCAAGTAAAATTCATTAAAAGTAACTCTCACTGTTAATTGAATGAATTTTGACTTGTGATTAGTAGCCCTTAATAAATTTAATTAATAAAAATGTGTTAGAAAATGTTGCTACTACTACTTAAAAAAATAATTAAAACACATAGTATTGTATTATCAAATGGGTGTCGTTTTAAGCGCATTTATTAACAATTTAAATATTTAGGTTATAGTGTTGTATGGATCAGAAAGACGAAGATTAAAGGCCTATTTGGATGTTAATTTCTCTAAAGTACTTCTAGAAGAGAAAAATAAGGAGAAAGAAATGAAATGAACTTTTTCATAAGTAAAAATAAGCTCTCCATTAACTAATTTGTAGATGTCATCTCATTTTTTAGAGAAGCTACATTGGTGAGTTTCTACAAATTAGCTAATGGAGAATTTATTTTTATTTATAAAGAAGCTCATTTCATCTTTTTGCTCTTATTTTCTTCTTCTAGAAATGTTTCTAGAAAAACTTACCCAAACAAACCCTAAGTACCTTGTACAAATGCGAAAAGAGTCGTAATATTAGTCAGCTCAACGGCATCCTCGGTCTTGATCAATCTATCGCTCTATGACTTTGAGACGCATTTTATGTCATTCAACCAAAAAATTAAGTTACATGGAAAAGTTTGTTAATGCACCTTTCTTCGTGGAAAAAAAGATTAAACTATAATACTGAAGATACTTTTTGTGTTCTTCTTTATTAAAGGTTGAAGTTTCACTTTAATAACATACCTCAAATTTTAATGCCGTTAAAATTAAAGTCCAAGTTTCACTTTAACTAAGTAAAAAAAAAAAAAAAGTTTCACATTAACTATTCGTATAAGTATTGCTAATTTTGTTTCAGATGTGTTTAATAACATTAGGAGCTTATTGGGATATCTAATGGTGGTTAATTGTGCCTCAAAATTGGACAATATTAATCGCTTAATATCTAATTTGGTTTCTTAATTTATTTAAAATGTTGAACTAAATTCTTTAACTTTTACTATGTAATTAGTTATTTTTTTTCAAAAATACTTCAATTGGATCCTTTTCATCCAGTTAAGATATATTGATATCGATCAATAGGTTGTGTTTTCCGGCGATTATCGATTACGAATAGAAATAGCGTCTATTAGCCATCATTATATTTGTTATTATTATTTTAAAATTTAAAATATAATAGAATAAATATAATTTGAGAAATTCATAATTTTAAAAATAATTATGTTTAAAAATACTATTTTTGAGTTCTCAATATATTAAAACTTTTATTTGAATATATTACCAGTTAAATAATAATGTAATATCATCACAATCGTTAATAATATTAGAAAAATTAGTTTTAATTTTAAACTGATATGTCACATCGTAATTTAACTATAACAGAGAATTAAAATAAAAAATTAATATATTGGAAAATCTATAAAAAAAATAATTATTTAGAATTCAAAACAAAATAAAATCATTTAACATACATGACTACAAGCCAAAAGGCACCAGCTACATAACAAAATTGGCAAATAAGAAGCGTATACATATGGAGATACAATCTTTAAAACTAAACTTATCGTCAAGCTTCTACTTTAGCACTTCTCCAAAACTTGATTGAGTCTAATGAAGAACAAAAAATCAGATACCCATCTAATGAAGCAACGCCGAAATTAGAACAAAGACAAATCAACTATGAATAAAGTCTTCCTTTTGTTGTCTAGCTTGTCTGCTTGTGATTCTTTTTTTTTTTTTTTTTTTTTTTTTTTTTTTTTTTTTTTTTTTTTTTTTTTTTTTTTTTTTTTTTTTTTTTTTTTTTTTTTTTATAAAAAAGGCCATCTTCAAATAAAATTTACTCATATGTTCCAGTTCAGACAAGGGCCGCCATCGCCCTCATCATCTTCCTTATCTCCGTCAATCTATTTATCAGAGAAGACGGAAAGGATCCAATTCAGTAAATTTTGAAAACAAAAGGATTCAATTGTATATTTCAAAAACTAAAGGATCTAATTGAATATTTTAAGTAAATTAAGAGATCAAATTGGATATTAAGTCCATATTAAACATACATTGACAATTATATAATCATATAACCACTTGTGAAACAGAATTAACCACGAATTTGGATAGATGGCGAGTGAACGTTTTGAGTGGGACGATAATAATAATTACTCTAAAAGATATTCCTTGTCCTTTCTTCAGTATGTTGATAATGTAGAGAATTCTAGGCTGTTTTTTTCTACGAAACTAATAGATATTTGTTTGGCAAAAAAACCGTCTTCTCTTCTAACAACAATTGACACTATTCGATCTGCAAAAATGTTAATTTTTTTTCTTGTTTTATTATCCCAATGGATATGCCAAATCTAGAACGCCATCTTCCCTAATATATAGTAATCATATTGTTTCGACAACATAATGGTGCATAGCACCATAACGTTATGCATTTGGTTCTTCTTATTATCCTACATGTCAGGAACTTCCACTGCACTACACATTTTAGCAGTGAGTCAATCCATTCGAGATGGTGAGACTTTGGTTTCAGCTGGTGGAATTACTGAAATGGGTTTCTTCAGTCCTAGAACTTCAACAAGACGATATTTAGGTATATGGTACACAAATGTATCCCCTTTCATAGTGGTGAGGGTGGCTAACCACAACACACTTCTTGAGAATAACTCAGGAGTTCTCAAACTCAATGAAAAAGGAATTCTTGTGATTCTCAATGCTACAAACAGCACAATTTGGTCATCCAACATATCAAGAAAAGCAGGGAATAATCCAATTGCTCATGTATTGGATTCATGAAATTTTGTAGTAAAGAATAGACACCAAACTAACAGTGTTTTGTGGCAGAGTTTTGATTATCCTATTCCTGGTGATACATGGATCCCAGGAATGAAGATTGGATGGAACCTAGAAACTGTTCAAGAAAGGTTTTTATCATCTTGGAAAAGTGCTGACAATCCTGATGAAGGAGAATATATTATCAAAATTGACCTTAGAGGGTATCCTCAATCAGTTGTGCTCAAGGGGTCTGAGATTATGATCAGAGCTGGGACTTGGAATGGCGAATCTAGGGTTGGATATCCGCTTCAAACTCCGAAAACATCGCAAACCTTTTCGTTCGATGGAAAAGAAGGGTACAATGAGATCCAGCTTCTTTATAGATCAGTCTTCAGCATATATACACTGATTCCTGCAGGCACTATAAAGAATTTGTTTTGGACAACTAAAACGGGTACACGTCCAGTCATCTCGACCGGGGAAGTGGATCAGTGAAGGAAATATGACTTGTGTGGTACAAATTCTATTTTCAATGTTGATGGTAACTGTGCAACTTGTGAATGCCTGAGAGGGTATGTTCCCAAGTCTCCTGATCAATGAAATATAGCATCTTGGTCTGATGGTTGTGTTCCGATGAACAAATCTAATTGTGAAAACAGTTATGCAGACGGCTTCTTGAAGTACACACACTTGAAAATACTAGATACATCTTCATCATGGTTTAGTAAGACTATGAACCTTAATTATAATAACCCCATCTCTGGCGCGGTCAGCGCGAAGTTCCGCGCGGTTAGCGCCAGAGCTCCTCATGAGAAAATCATGTCTGAGGTGCGGCGCGGGTAGTGCCAAGGTTCACGCTGGTAGCGTCATGGTCTCTGGATTCTGGCGCTGATAGCGTGGAAGTGGCGCTGAGGGCGCCACTGCTTCTGGAGTCTGGCGCCAAGAGCGCCGGGGTGGCGCGGATGGCGCTAAGGTTTCTGCTTTACCGCGCTGATGGCGCGAGGGTGACGCTGTTGGCTCCACATAAACCGACATATTGGCGCGATCAACGCCAGACCTCTGGCAGGCCACCTATATAAGGCCATTTCGTGATTTTTGGAGGAAAATCACTATTCATCTTCTTCCTCTGGTCCAGGCAGCCATGGCTGAGCTAGGGAAGCTCCATACCTTCCATATACCTCCTCCAAACACCTCCTAATCTGTAATAAACGAGATTCAGACCTTGTGTGAGCCAAATTCCAGCCTAAGATGTGAGAGGAAACCCAATTCTTGAGAAACCCCAGAAAAGTTGAGTTCAGAGAGGGAAGGAGGCAATCCATGGATGCTGAGGCTCGGAGAGACAGTCATTGGGCCTTCCTCGACAGTTTTGAGGTAAGAAACTCAGCTTTCACCGGTTAATTTGTGAATTGGGTAATGGGGTGAATAGTAACCCATCTGTGCTAGGGTTGGAATTAGGCTTAGGTTCTTTAGAAATGTATGATCAGGAGGTTGTCTTGAGTAATATGGGATTTTGAAATTGGAATTCTGATGAAGTTTTGTTTTGAACTTGAGATTGGTATGAGTAGGAAAAGAGTGAATGGATAAGGGGTTCTAAGATAGAAATGAACCCAAGTGCCTTAATATGAATTGTTCATGAGGCCAAATAAACGGTGAATATGCATTAATATGTCTGGTTTAGTCATGTTTGATAACTGCTGGTTTCTGAATTTATAGAATAGTGAATTGCCTAATAGAGAGTCCTAGAAAGACTCTAAGGCCATGGTTAGGCTGAGAATGGTCCTATTAAGGATCCGCGAGTGGCCTATGAAGTGGTGGAACTGATAACCTTAAGATAGAGGATTAGGAAGCTATAGAAAGGAATTATGTTTCCTTTCATTTCAGCGGTTGAGAACCGTTGTCAGATACTTGGTATAGTGGTTCTAATATTGATTGTGTTGTATGAATTGTCAGAGGGCGAGACACGAGGGTGTCAGCAGCATGGGCCAACCAGCTGAAGAATGAGGATAAAGCACGGTCTTACCAGGTAAGCTCAGTGTTCTTTGGAGTGATTTCCCTGCTTGGGGGTCACTGTTTTACTAGTCATGTATTTCATGTGGAAAATGAACACTATGTTAGTATTATGATGGATGATAGTATTGTATGATGAATACTGTGCTAGTTTTCTATGTTTGGTGATAAACCTAACACTGTGAGTGTGTTAGGAATGATATTGGCTTACTGATAGGGACATCAGACATATATGTATGTGGTAATTAGTGTTAATTAAACACTAGGATAGAGGATGAGAGGTTTTGGGGTATAAGAGAAAATACCCGTGGTATTTTAATAACTGATGAACACTATGATTGTGTTCTGTGAGTAGTGATAAGCTAACACTGTGATAGTGCTATGCTCTGCACTGATGTTGTGTATTACTGTGATAGTGTTATGTGTGGCACTGATGTGTTGTGATATTGATGTTAGATTGACATTGTGAGAGTGTCATGCTTGTATTGATTATGTAATTAGGTGAGCATTCTCTGGCCAGGGAATAGTGGACTATGGACCCTTTGGGAATGTGCCCACTCGGTGGATGATCTCCCTTAGGATAATCCATAGGCGTCCATGTAAACCCTGAGTAGATGTGCCCACTCGGTGGATGATCCTATTCAGGTATTGGACGGCAAGTCCTGAGTAGATGTACCCACTCGGTGGATGATCCTATTCAGGCATAGATTGAGTGAGTTCTGGATAGATGTGCCCACTCGGTGGATGATCCTATCCAGTTACTCAGTGTGACGTCCTGAATAGATGTGCCCTTCAGTGGATGATCCTATTCAGGTACGTAGTGTGAAGTCCTGAATAGATGTGCCCTTCAGTGGATGATCCTATTCAGGCAATGTGAGTGGATTGCATGTGTTTGTCTTAGGCTACTATGTACCTGCAACTTGTTCATGTGAGCCGTGAAGGCTGTTTGTATGATGAAAACCTTAGGTAATGACTAGTGTCAGTGAGACTCTGGGAATGTGTGTTGTTAGATGAGCTTCTTAGGCAGAGGCAATAAGTCCTAAGATAGGATACATGTTAGATGATCATTCCCAGATTATGGACTAGGTGTACTCTCAGTCAGTAGGATGGGCTACCAATGTGGATGATATATATATATATATATATATATGTGTGTGTGTGTGTGTGTGTGTGTGACTGAGATATGATATGAAATGAGGAAGCCTAAATGGCTGATAGATGTATGATAGTTGGTGAGAGAGATCAAATGGCCACTATTAAGCCAAGTTAGTGTATTATTGTATGACAGTGAACCAGGGGGAGGAGAGACCTCCAAGAACACTGAGTTTACTAAGATTTCTATCTCACCCCTTGTGGGGCTTCTGTTGCAGGTGTGTAGAGCACAGAGGATAGATCTTTGATGATAAACCAGGAAGGTCAAGCACTGTTTGCTGCTTGGATTAGAGTCAGATATCGTTGAGGTAGTTTTCTGTCTCCTGACATATTTGTATAGATATGGTCTATATCTGCCTGACTTTGTTTTGTTATCTGGATCAATAAGGGCTAGATGTAACTGAACTTGTGATTTTGTTATGTGCATGTATCTGTACCATACATAATGTATCAAGAAATACTTCCGCAGTTTATTTTGTGCTATTCTGATATGATAATAATGTTAATACACCGGGTGCATACGGGGTGTTACATTAATGAATGTCGCAAGTCATGTCTTGAACTGTTCATGTACACCATATGCGAATTTAGATATTCGTGAAGGAGGAAGTGGCCGTCTACTTTGGTTTAATACTTCAGTTGACATGAGGAAATTCTCTCAATGGGGTCAAGACTTGTATATCAGAGTCCCTCCTTCGGATTTAGGTACTCTATCAATTGTTTGTTTATTTTGATCTTGATTTTTATTTTTGACTTGAATTTTTTGCTTTCTTTTCCCGTTGGATTTCTTGATGATTATTGCATTATTTTAAGAGAAAAAGGTGGAGTAGGTAGGGCATTGAGAACATTCAATGATGAGTTAAACACATTCAAGTTAAACACGTTCTATTTTTGCGACTTGAAATGCTATGCTGAAGTGTAGAAAATAATGGAAAGGAAGACCTTTGGGTTACAGGATTTTGTTAACAACTGTAAAGAAAGTTATAAGTAACATGTTTGTTTTTAGAGAATATTTTTTATAAGTGTTTTTTAGAGGACATAAGTAACACATGTTATTTATCATATAACATTTACTTTTAAAATTAAATACAATGTCTTTCTCCCTAACTCTGTCTAAAGAAACTACATTCATTCTCAGCTTCAATCAATAAAGCTGTTGTGCTTATAGTTGGTGACTTATCTTGCTCAAATTTCTCTCAGATCATGTTGGCCATGGAAACAAGAAAAAGATAGCAGGAACCACTGCTGGTGTGACTATTTTTGGATTAATCATCACATATGTATGCATATTGATAATTAAGAATCTAAGTATATACATGTTATCTATTATATAGATTAATCAACACAGACAATTAACGTATTATGACAATATTTAGTGTGAATGTTTATTATATACTCTTATTTTCCACTCAAGCAGGGGTTGCAAAAAATTTCCCAACAAGCATCACAAAAATAAACAGGGAATAGAAGACATTGAGTTGCCAACTTTCGATTTGTCAGTTTAAGCAAATGCCACTGAAAACTTTTCAAACAAAAACAAGCTTAGGGAAGGTGGCTTTGGACCAGTATACAAGGTGATGAATAAAACTGATATATAGAACTTCTATTTTCCTTAGAAACTGTCTATCTTTAGCATATGATTTTTTTCAGGGCACACTGAAAGATGGACTAGAATTAGCGGTTAAAAGGCTTACAAACAACTCTGGACAAGGGTTAGAAGAGTTTAACAATGAAGTAGCCTTGTTTGCCAAACTTCAGCACTGTAATCTTGTAAAGCTTCTTGGATGTTGAATCGAAGGAGAAGAAAAAATGTTGATTTATAAATACTTGTCAAACAAAAGCTTCAACTTTGGCAATGTTCTTATTTCGTATATGTAGTTTATGAAATTATGGAGACTACAACTACTGTGCTAAATATGTTTGTGTATTTTACTAGATGAAACTAAAGGGAAGTTGCTAGATTGGTGTAAGCGTTTCAACATAGTTCATGGAATTGCTCGAGGATTATTGTATCTTCATCAATATTCTCGGCTGAGGATTATTCATACAGATCTTAAGACTAGCAACATTATAGTGGATGCAAATTGGGACCCCAAAATATCCGACTTTGGCTTGGCTCAATCATTTTTTGAGATCAATCTGAAGCAAAGACAAATAGAGTGGTTTTGGAACTTAGTAAGTCAGTTTCTACCTGATTAAGATACTTTGATATTTCATCTTATACTTATTTTGCTTTGAAAATCATGTATGTAGTGGTTACATGCCTCCTGAGTATGCTCTGTGTGGGAATTTCTGGTTGAATTCAGATGTATTTAGTTATGGTGTAATAATACTAGAGATTGTTAGTGGGAAGAAAAACAGGGAATTTTCAGACCCAGAACACTACCATAATCTTTTTGACATTTAAGCATAATAATGGTTTGACTAACGTTCTAGTTAGCCTAGTTTGAAATGCTTTCATTCACTAATTTAATTTTGCACCATCTTATAGGCATGGAGATTATGGACTGACGAGAGGATGAAGTGTTAGAAGAGCCATGCAAGCCATTTGAAGTCATACAATGCATACAAGTGGGCTTATTATGTGTGCAATGAAGACCAGAAGACAGACCGGATATGCATTTCATCAGTGGTTCCAATGTTGAATGGAGAGAAACATTTGCTAGAACCAATGGTTCCTGCCTTTTACAATGAGACAATTACATCTGAAATAAATTGCAAAGTGTGCTCATGAAATGAACTTTCTATAACGGGATTAGATGCAAGATAGAATATAGAGGCAATAAAATGTCAATGCTTCATCTTACATTATTGGCTAAAGAAATACGAACTCTGTGTCCAAACATTTGAATGAGAATAAAAGATTCTACAATAAATTATACGGACATATCCTGAGATTTCGTCAAATATTTTGCAATATTCCACCTTTTTTTTACCCATAGAATCACTCTTTTTAATTGTTTTTAAAAACATTACATTTCACATCCCTTAATTGTTTGAAAAAAATAAAAAGCAACCCCTAAATGTCAACATACCTTTTTTTTTTTTTTTTTTATCATTCTGTTGTGTTTTTGTTCTATTTAATCAACCTAGCGGCTCAGCCGCTCAGTCCATCTAACAATTGTTGCTGCCAAGTCCCATTCCAACTTAAAGGTATGCAAACAAAAACCCAAAGGAAGATGGAAACAAGAAATTGAAATGACCGATAAAAGTCATAAAAGAAAAATTAACAGAAAAGTGAATGATACAGAAATAAAATGAAAATATGATTTATATTTGGGCATGCATTTTATTTTTGACAATATGTTTATTATTTGTATCATAATTATCTTTAATTTATTATTTTACTCAATTTTTTATTTCGTTATTTAGTGCTACATAATTGATATAGATCTTTATAAAGTAGATGTGGCAGTAAGTCAATTTAGGTTCATTGATTTATTTATTTAGTTGTTTTTTACAGGATCTATTTAGTTGTTCGTCAATTCATTATTAGTGTAAAATTAACTATTGAACTATTCCAAAATACAAAAGAAAGAATATAAAGATCAAATCGGGTAGTCGATCGACACATAATCATGAACATTCTCTATCATTATGTTATATCAATATGAATATTCTCTCTTACAAAATCACATCTTTCATTCTTTTTGCTTAAATTCCTTACTATGTTTCTTTTATTAGTCTCTTGCCATATTGTCACGCTTAGTGGAACAAGGCAAAGAAAGACAAGACTGAGGCACCAACCAAGGAGCCAATAAGGGGCAAGCTAGCTGAAGCTCCACTGCTTGGGCCGGGGGCAGGGGCTGGAACCTCAGTGGCAGCCACCACAGCGCTCACGGAGGCGGCGGCGATGAGAACAGCGCAAGTGACCTTCTTCATGTCCATGATGAATAAAATGTTACTTGTTTAGGAGACCTGCGGCTGCTGATGAAACAACTGTGTTTAGGTTTATTGTTTCAATGAGGAAGCTTGCAGGTCTGACCTACAATGGGGGCTCTTGATGGGCTTTATAAGTCAGCGTTTGAGTTATTTTGGGAAAACAACACTTTATATTTAGTTTGTAAATTGGTCGTAAAAGTGTATGGTCTTGCATGGTTTCAGGGTACAAAAGGTTAGCCAACCTCATGTTATGCTTAGGCAGGTTGTAATTAAACAAGAACCTTTCAAACGCCTACAATAATTGAGGTTGTCATAGCTGTGTTGCTAAATATGTTTAATTTTTTTCTTCTCCTTCCTATTCATATACCAGTATCATTTTAGTTATAATATTTGAGGGTATGATTAATGGAACAAATTCAATATTAACAAATTAATTAGTAATAATTTTTTAACGAACAATAAAATCAAATTTATAGTGTTTGATTAATTAAAATAAGATAAAAGATCATTTTAGTCATTGAATTTGTAAATAACAATTTAGTTCCTAAAATAACGAATGTTCTAATTACTTTAGTCCCTCAATAAGTAAAAGGTGAGATAATTATGTTTTATGTATAAGTTAATGATAAATTGATCCTTAAATTTTAAATCTTAATGTCAAATTGATCTTTAAACATAGAACACATAATTAGTAAAGAAATTTATAACAAATATCAATGACCAATCTACAGTGCAATGAAACCACAACACAATCCAAACGATTGTCTTGTTGAAAGGAAAACAGTCATTAGTGCAATGAAACCACAACGCTCAATGCAAAACATTGTATTAATTATTGAAAAGATCAAAACAATCATTACCACGGAAACAAGAGCTCGAATTCAAGAACTACATTATTGGTCACAATCTTCGAGCAATATTATGGAGATAATGTTGAGGATCTCGCTTAAGCTTCTTTGTGATGGCGGCAATACATTTCCCTTGGTGGAATGCTTGCCTCAGCTCAATCTCAGTTGGGTCCCTTTTGCCATCATATGTTCCTGCACCAAAGGGACTCCCACCTTTCACTTCCTGATCAATCTCAAACATTCCAGCACCCAATGTATACAAAATTGGAACAAACAACATTCCATGATTAACCAACTAAGGGATAGCTCATAGCGGTGAGCCTGTCATCATAGATTAGAATCCATAATTTCATTATCATATTCTTAGGAAATCACTAAGGATCCGTTTAGATAAGCTTATCTATAAAATCTTCTAGGATAATAATAAGGTAAAATGAAAAGCATATTAGGCAAAAGGTAAAATGAAAAGCATAGTGATATTTTTAATTCATGCATACGTGAATTTTAGCTTAGCGAGAATTTTATTTTGTTTTTCCTTCTTAATTATTGTATCCTCCTAGAAGTACTTATGGAAAAGTCTATCAAAACAGGTATCCAAACAGGCTTGAGAAAACTACTTTCTGATCATAATGTAATTATGTCTTACGCTGTAGTTTCTTGTCCACCACCTTGGCAACCGGTGCTGAAGAACATTCCAGCAGGCTTGTCTTCAAGCAGTTGATCTTCTTCGTCCCATAGTAATCCGGTTGAGTCAAGGAAAGCTTGAAACTGAGCAGCCATCATTCCAAATCTTGTTGGGAAGCCAAAGACAAAACCATCAGCATCATGGAGCTCATTTCTGGTGATGATTGGTACATCACTCTTGGGCAGTGCTCTTATTGCACCAAGCTCCTCAGTTGATAGTGTCTCGGGTACCTGCTCGTATGTTTAGTTATGTAAAAAAGGAAATCCTTTAGATACCCTATTTTTATTCTCAATAATGAAGTTGTTTTCTACCCTTGACTAAATGAATGCTTACAACATCCCTTTAGCTAGAGTAAATTTGGGAAATTAAGTCTTAGTCACAGAGATCATACAGAATAAAGCACAGTGGTTATTGGACTTAAAAGTGACAAAAGTTGAATTAATGCATATACAGGATTAGGAATTGTGATGCATTAAAAATGAAATTTACATGCCTGCCATAGTTGGGACTCAACCCCTTGTACAGAATCGGCTCCTCGCTTTAATTCTTGAGCTAATCTTTCCACGTGCCCAAGCATTGAGTAGTACCTGTCAATACAATCCTAATTTTTCATTCTTTAAATAAAGCTGAAAAAATTATGCTATTTTCTTGAGGACCATACAGATGAAATAGGAATTGAAGATCACAATTTACCATAGAATGATCATAGTACTTAAAACAACAATGAAAGGAACAGAGTTCAAACTTAAAACAACAGTGCATAAAATCCAAGGAAGTGGGACTCCAAGACCTTCAAAGAATATTAAAATTTTGAAAGACTTCAAATTTAAGAACCCACTGAAAAAAGTAAAAGAAACCCAGTGAAAAAAAAAACATTTTGAGAACCACCATAGCAGGAAACAACATTAACGACTTATTAAAGGAAAGAAAATCAGAGAAATAATGCAGAAGACAAACAGAGTATATAGCAAGGAAAATATTTTCAGGAAAAGAAAAAGCAATGAGTAATGACAAGAAAGATTAATAAAGTGCGTACACAATGTAAACTTTGACAGCCATTGTTGATCCTGCAAGCTCTTTGTGCTTCTCCTCTTTCTCGTTAGAATTCTTAGCTAAATCAAATCAACTGTTCAATTGGAGATTCTTACATGGCGGGAATGCAAGCCTTGTAATGATTGGAAATGGGCTCGCTGAACAAGTTAACATGTAGGCTTTTTACATGTAAGCTTTCTTTGTTTTTTGTTTTCCTTGAATGGGCCCAATACAGTTTTGGTTTGAGGTTACGAAGGTATGTGGACTAAAATTTGCTAACTACAACCCCCTTTATTTTTTTATAAATTTTTTTTTACATAATTTCCCTTTTTTTTCAAAACCTTTGTTACATCTAACCCCATTTGTTCTTCTACAAACATTATTTTTCTCTAAACCTACGTATCTTCAATTCAAAACATGGTACTGTTCATTATCATCAGTTGGTGTCGCATAGCTTGTAATGATGAATGATAAATATTGATTTTAATTAAGTACTCTGTGTTGACAAGCCAGTTGTTAGATGTTCAGTGTTTACTTATTTGCTTTTTTAAGTGTTGAATGCTGTTCAAAGATTAATATTATCATTATAGCACTTTTGAAAAAGAAAAAAAAAACAATTTTTTTAAGATTCAGATTCAGCACTTTTAAATGCTCTTGAAAACTCAAGAAAAGCACTAAATCAAGTTTTTATATTTATTTTTTGAGGTTTTTGATTGTTCTAAAACAGAGACAAAATTACTATAGAAGGCTCGTGCAATTGGCTTACACTGAAACTTTTCTACATTTGGCATGTACACTCTGTTTTGGTTTCCTTGGGTGATGATTTGGCATTCTTTATTTTATTTAAATTTTTCAGGCAACAAGATGTAGAGATTGAAAAAATTGTAGTGGAGAAATTGAAGTATTAGAATCACAATTGTTTGGTCAAGATGTCTTATAGTGGAGAAATGCATTGGTTAGGCTAAGAGAAAAGAAAAGTAAAAATATTATGGATGTGTTGCCTAGAGGACATAGACAAAAATATTTCAAGATATTGTTTGTTTCTTTAACAGGTATGCAGTGAAATATGTGGAGGAATTACTAGATTTTTGAGGATTTCATCCTAGCCTACAAATTCTCGTTCATAAATCACTCATAAGTCATAACACTAGATTAGGAAATTAAAATGCATAACATGTTGAGTCATTTGGAAAAATGTATTCTTCAAGAAAAATCACCTAAAAAATCGTGGAAGTGCAGTAGGTTGTAGGATTGCAAATCTCCACAATTTTTTGTCAAACAATATTCATCTATCCGGGGGAGATATTGGTTTAAATATTTTTATTTTTTGAGTTAGCTCTTTGGAGAATAGACCAAAATGAAAGAGATGATATTTATTTTTAATTCATTCATCTATCCGGGGGAGGGTGTGCTCTTTTTAAAATTGAAACAATTGGAACTGTTTGGTATTTTATTAGAGGGAAATTCATAATCGTTTTCCACGAACGTCCCTTCTTCACCGTTAGATAGGTCATGTGAGCCCACTCACATCATCTGAACCCTCCATTCAATAGCAAGTGGGTTCACTAGCTGACTCTTTCACATGAATGCCCCCAAAACCACTTTCCTACAATTTTCCCTTCAACACAGCAACCCCTCGCAGCTGCGAAGAAATTTCTGAACTCTGCATATATTATATTTCTTGATTCATTATTTGTATCCACAAACACTTGTTCTTCCTTCACACTTTTGCAATTCTAATGGCTTCTACTTCTAATGCCATCATCCAATGCACCTCTTCTTCTTCGTTTGAGTATGACGTGTTTGTGAGCTTCCGCGGAGAAGACACACGCAACAGCTTCACCGGTTTTCTTTTTCAAGCTCTGAAAAAACAAGGCATCGAGGCCTTTAAAGACGATAAAGATATGAGGAAAGGCGAATCCATAGCACCAGAGCTAATACGTGCCATTGAAGGGTCTCATGTTTTCGTTGTTGTCTTTTCCAAGGACTATGCTTCCTCAACTTGGTGCCTTCGTGAACTAGCACATATCTGGAATTGCATTCAAACATCACCCAGACATGTTCTTCCTATTTTTTATGATGTTGATCCAGCACATGTGCGAAAACAGAGTGGAGACTATGAGAAAGCCTTTGCCCAACACGAACAAAGTTTCAGGTTCCTAGAGAAGGAAATAAAAACATGGAGAGAAGTTCTGGAACGAGTAGCCAGTCTCTCTGGTTGGGATATCAGATATAAGTAAGTAATCTTCTATTGGTTTGTTAAGTGCATATACAATATATTTTTATCATTTCTTACTAATGCTGTTATCTTGAATGCATTACTTATTACAACCTTTAAACTGGAGATAATTAAGGAGATTGGGCAACATTTATTTTATATCTTTAATATAAATAATATTAAAAAAGTGAAAAAAAGTACTATGTTATTATCTTCTTCTATACATGTATGCTCGGTTTTGGTTCCCTTAGGTGATGATTTGCCATTCTTTGTTTTCTTTAAACTTTTAGGCAACAACATGCAGAGATTGAAGAAATTGTTCAGAAGATAAAAAGTATCTTGGGTTCCAAATTTTCAACTCTTCCATATGATAATCTAGTTGGGATGGAATCTCATTTTGCTAAATTATCAAAGCTAATATGTCTGGGGCCGGTTAATGATGTTCAAGTTGTTGGAATTACTGGGATGGGTGGAATAGGAAAGTCAACTCTTGGTCGAGCTTTATATGAAAGAATCTCTCATCAATTTAATTCTCGTTGTTATATTGATGATGTAAGTAAACTTTATCGACTTTATGGTACATTAGGTGTACAAAAACAGCTACTTTCTCAATCTCTAAATGAAAGAAATCTAGAGATTTGCAATGTATCCGATGGAACACTTCTGGCATGGAAGAGGCTAGCCAATGCAAAGGCACTTATAGTTCTTGACAATGTTGATCAAGATAAACAGCTTGATATGTTTACAGGGGGTAGAGATGATCTGTTAAATAAATGCCTAGGTAGAGGAAGTATAGTCATTATAATTTCTAGGGATCAACAAATATTGAAGGCACATGGAGTAGATGTTATTTACCAACACTACTACAAACGCACAAATCTACTACGGTTCTACAGGCATTTCAACTACGGTCATATGACCGTCGTAGAAATGGGTGTCATTGATAAACAAGCTTTTCAACTACGGTCAGAAGACCGACTTCGAATAGTCGCATTTCAACTACGGTTGTTATTAATAACTGACTTCGAATAAGCGCATTTCAACTACGGTTCTCTATGGCAACTGACTTTGATTAGGAGCTTTTCCACTACGGTCCTATGCCGGAACTGACTTTGATTAGTGGGTATTTTAAAAAAAAAAAATTGATAAGCTATTCCAACACGGTTTCATTAGGACCGACTTTGAGTATAATTTCAAAAACGGTGCTTTAATGAACTGACTTTGATTAATTGGTAGATAAGTTTTTTTTTTTATATTTTAGTATATATATATTTGAAACTTTTTATATTTGAATTCAAGCTGTGTATGTTAATAAAATTGAAAGTATTTTACTTATATTGAATTAAAAATAATTTAGTCTAACCAGAAGTAAAATTAAATATTTTTAATAAATACTAAAAATGAAAAGTATTATTCCTATTATTTTTAATTTAAAATGTC
>PYAF01005638.1:252964-302080 GCA_007407185.1 Glycine tomentella
GGGTGTCTGAGAAAAGCGAAGAAGAAGAGGGAGAGGGAGAGGAAGAGGCACGAGAAGATGAGGAAGTAGGTTCTGCGAGGTTCTATTTGGAAGCTTTTATATTTTAGTGCCCAAATGTTTTTGTGATTGTAAAACGCAGGCGTTTGGCTTTTTAATCCACTACGGTCTCAAAAAACCGTATTTGAAATAACTTAAACAATTACTGTCCTTATTTCAACCGACTTCGAAATAATTAAACAAATACGATTTTATAATAACCGTGTTTGAATAGTTGGCTTTATTTACCAAAATGCCACCGTACTCATTTCAACTACGGTTCTTGGACAACCGACTTCGAAAACGCGTCGTAAAAGCCAGATTTTCTAGTAGTGCAAGTGAAGCCATTGAATCACAAAGATGCTGTTCGATTGTTTTGTAGAAAGGCTTTTAAAAGTAATTATATTATGAGTGATTTTGACAAGTTGACTTTTGATGTACTATCACATTGTCAAGGTCATCCCTTAGCAATTCAAGTATTGGGCTCATCTTTGGTTGGTAAAGATGTCTTATATTGGAGAAGTGCATTGGCTTCGCTAAGCAAAAATAAAAATAAAAACATTATGGATGTGTTGCGAATAAGTTTTGATCAATTAGAGGATACACACAAGGAAATATTTCTAGATATTGCTTGTCTCTTCAATTATGAAGATGTGGATTATGTGAAGCAAGTTCTAAATTTCCGTGGATTTCATCCCGAATATGACCTACAAGTTCTCGTTGACAAATCACTCATATCCATGGATCTGAGGATTAAAATGCATGACTTATTGCGCAATTTGGGCAAGTGTATTGTTAGAGAAAAATCACCTATGAAGCCATGGAAGTGGAGTAGGTTGTGGGATTTCGAAGATCTCCACAAAGTTATGTCAAATAATAAGGTAAAATATTTTTTAAATATAAAGTCCTACTATTATTCTAGAATTTGTAAATACTTCCAAAGATCTAACTTTTTCTTTCTTTTTTGCATTCAAGGAAGCAAAAAATGTTGAGGCCATTGTAATTGATATGAACTACGAAGAGACAACCATGAGGGTTGATGGTCTATCAACAATGAGTCACCTTAAGTTACTTGTACTTGAAAGTGAGGATGATTTTGGAATTGATTTTTCAGGAACGCTTGTTAATCTTTCCAATGAATTAGGATATTTGAATTGGACTCACTATCCTTTTGAGTGTTTGCCACCAAGTTTTGAGCCGGACAATCTTGTTGACTTGATCCTAACTTATAGCAACATCAAACAACTTTGGGAAGGCACAAAGGTAGTGTCAACTATTGTTATTATTTTTCTATATTGTTTTCATTTAAATAAACAAACAAAAAAGACAAACTTTCTTATCTTATTTCTTTTTTCTCTATTTAATTAAAGAAACAAAAGAAAGCCTAAATGTCATTATTAATTTTGTTTCTTCGTATTGGCTTGTGTTGTAGTCTCTACCCAATTTGAGGCGTTTGAATCTCTCTCACTCCAAAAATCTAATTAAAATGCCATATATTGGAGATGCCCTATATCTTGAGAGGCTCTATCTCGAAGGATGTATTCAACTTGAAGATATCGGTCTGTCCATTGTTCTTTCACGAAAGCTTACTACTCTGTATTTGAAAGATTGCAAAAGTCTTATCAAGTTGCCACGGTTTGGAGAGGACCTAATTCTTAAATGGCTAGATCTCGAAGGATGTCAAAAGCTCCGGCAGATTGATCCATCCATTGGTCTTCTAAAAGAGCTCACGTCTTTGAATTTGAAAAACTGCAAAAATCTAGTAAGCTTACCCAATAGCATAATAGGCCTTAGTTCTCTTGAATATCTGATTCTCTCTGGCTGTACAAAACTGTACAACATTCAGTTATTATATGAACTAAGGGATGCAGAGCATTTGAAGAAGATTGATATAGATGGAGCTCCTATTCATTTCCAATCAACATCTTCCTACTCCAGAGAACATAAAAAATCAGTTGGATGCTTAATGCCTTCCTCGCCAATTTTTCCATGTCTGACTGAACTTAATCTGAGTTTCTGTAATTTAGTTCAAATCCCTGATGCTATTGGAATTATGTGTTGCTTAAGAAGGCTAGATTTAAGTGGTAACAATTTTGCTACACTGCCCAACCTCAAGAAGCTTTCCAAACTGTCCAGTTTAAAGTTGCAACATTGCAAGCAGTTGAAATCTTTGCCTGAGCTCCCTTCACGGTTTGACTTCGCATTTGGTGCAAGGAAAGAAGGATTATACATTTTTAACTGCCCAGAATTAGTTGATAGGGAAGGCTGCACTGATATGGTTTTTTCCTGTGTGATGCACGGCTGTCAGGTTTGCATGTTCCTCCTTTGCTTCTCCCATCTCTTTCTCTCTCCTTTTTTTTTGTATTGGAATCAGGATATAACATATATTTGTCTCTGCTGTACCAGCTGATGAATGACGGAAGTTATAGAACTGCTGAAAGTGTTACTCCTGGAAGTGAAATACCAAGGTGGTTCGATAATCAGCATGAGGGAAATTGTGTAAGCTTAGACGCATCTCCTGTTATGCATGACGATAATTGGATTGGCGTTGCGTTTTGTGCAATATTCGTGGTACCTCATGAAACAGTCTCAGCGATGACTTTTTCAGAAGCAAAAATACCCTGTAGGTATTTTGGTGATATTCCAGTGGATTTTTATAAAGATCTAGATGTAGATCTAGAACTTGTCTTAGACAAATCAGATCACAAGTGGCTATTCTTTGTTCATCGAGAAGAGTTCATTATAGAATGCCATCTCCAGCCCAATAATCTTGGCAGATTGTATTGGGAATGTGATGAAGGGATAGAGAGGAAAGAGTCATATGCTGAGGTGAAGAAATACGGATATCGGTGGGTATATAAAGAGGATATAGAACAACTATCAAATCCGTTGGCTAGGAAGCGCAAATTTGGGGCAATTGATGAACAAAATGAAGGAAGAAATAAAGATGCTGCAACCTCCTCCCAGGAAAACACAATCAACTTGAGTCTTAGCCTGTAGAATGATCATTTCTGCTGTCAGAAATTCTCCAAGTTACAGGCGAAGGAACGGTGGAAAGATTTTCATTTGAGTCGTCGTTCACTCATCCCAAGAATTCAGAAGTGGCATAAAGGGAACTGATGCAAATTTTGAATTAGCTTGGTGCCGTAAAATGAGGTTTTTGGTTGTCATTGGATGCTTGTGTAGTGGTGTTTCTTGGTTTAGAATATTGGTTTTTGTGTAGAGATATAACTAATAAAAAATAATTAATGTGATTTTAAATATTACAAACATATAAATAATGATATTGTATTTCCAAAAATCTGACTACTAACGGAGGTAAGAAATGTGATCAATGTCTCATAGTCTCCACAATTACTAAGTAAAGGTCACAATTCTCCTGAGTCAGCAATAAAACAAAAAGGGCCCTTCCTTTAATTTCCTTTTCTTCCACATCTTCACTCTCGCTTTTCATGTTTTCTTATGTTATTTTCTTATGTGTGTTGATCTTTATTTGGCATAATAAATCTTCCAATATTAGCTGTATTGCATAACGTTGTTGACAAGTTGTCTTCTTTGGACTTGTTTCTTGTGGGAATTTCCCAAAAGGGAGGTGCTTTGAACATTCCGCATTTTTCTGTAACTGTTGCATAACTTATTCTCCGGTTGTTGGGTTATGAGAAGTTTGCGTTTTGGTTGCTGTAGTGCATTATTTTAAGTTGAGCTTCATCGTAGTAGGATTAGAAGAATGGCAGGAACGTCTTTAAGTTTATACTTCTTTTGAACTCATAAAAAAAAAAAAACTAATTTTACGGGTGATACCATTTAATTTTATTAATCTTATTAAAAAATAAAATTATTCTTAAATATCTTTTATTAGAAATTATTATCATCAATAAAAAACTATTCATTAAAAATAGAGTTACAATTAAATAAAAAGTGTTTAAGGAATAATATCATTTAAATATGAGTGAAATTAATTAGATTTATTTATATTTGAATTTAAGATAATTCAAAGGGTTGACTTAGTGATATAATGTCTCATTGCCTTCACATTAGTGAAAACAATATATTTAGTAAGATAATATGTGTTTGATTGCCACCATGTGCAAAATTTTCGTGGGCTAGAGACAGTCACGTACCACGAGTGAGATTAATCTCTGATTTAGTAGGTTAGGAGATACTCGTGATCTCTGACCTAGGACCAAAAATATTTTAGTACAAGATACAACAGAACTTTTTTTTTTTTTTGTGTGTGTGTGTGTCTATATATATATATATATATATAAGTCTAGAGAAAGTACATTTTTTAGATGTGACACTTATAAGAATTTATATAATACTCCCTATAGATTCATATATATATATATATATATATATATATATATAAGTAAAAATAACAATTTTCACATTGATTAAGAAAGCTAATTGATTGACATTATTTAATTTTACTAATTTGAAGTAAAAATTAAACTTATTTCTAAAATTTCCTTCATTGAAACTCGGTATCATGAATAAAATATGGTTTTTGAAAATAGTGTTGTAATTAAATGAAGGGTGTTTTGGGGATAATATCATTAAATAGGGATAAAATTAGTTTAGATTTACTTATATTTAAGTCCAAGATACAAAATAACTTTTTTTGTTTGAGTCTAGATGGAGTGACTTTTTTAAGAGATGTAATAATTTATATAATATTATTTTTTGTTTGTCTATTTCAATTATTATAACATAGATAATAAATTATGCGCGGATAGATATAAAAATATTATACAAACTATTGCATATGAATTAATGTACAAATAATATATAGGCTCAATTATTAATTTAGTCTCCGTATTATTTTAAAAATTTAATTTAATTCTTAAGTTTTTAAAGATTTAATTTGATCCTTAATTTTTTCAAAATGCAACAATTAATATAGCCATTTTCATCCAATTAAGCTAACATCGTTAGGGTTGCAAATTCTAGCATTTTTTGTTTATGAATAAACTGATGATGACCCTGAGGGAGACCACGTTGACATCGTCGACCATAATGGTCACTACAAGAAAATGCATTATTACAAATGAAATATTTCTCAAGAAATGTATTTCATCGGAAATTATAAATTACCGATGGATTTTACCTACTGATTTAATTCTGTAGGAAATTTAACTATTATTGAGAGATTTTTCTAACGGATTATGTTTCTGTCAGAAATTAAAATTATACCCAAAATTAAAAGAACCTAACCCTAACGAAGGGCTCAGTACCTCCATTTTGGTGATTTTCGAAATGCTTTGCACCCACTATCATGTCGTCGTCGCACGAGTTCCACTACCGCCACGCCGACCTCGCACCAGGTCCCCAGGCTTCCTCCGCACATCGTCGTTCCATCCACTCACCCACATCGTTACTGTTTTCGTTGATCCCTCACCGCCATCGTGCCCACGCCATCTCGTTAGTGCTCTTATTTTTAATAATGTATTGTGAAAGTAAATTTAAGCCTTGTGTGTGTGTGTGTGTGTGTGTGTGTGTGTGTGACCATGAGAGAGGCGAGATGCGTGAGGTGACCTTCTTGTTCTATGATCTGTGATATCAAGGAGCTAAGAAGAGCTTCAAGGCTGAGAGTTGAAAGAAAGAGTTTGGCTATGTGAGTGAAAGGGAGTTTCTTGATGTTCTCTATGTTGAGTCCAACGACTTATCTTTCAAAGCTTCTATAGGAACTTTGAATACGTAATTTTACTTGTAACTACTGAGTTTTTCCTCACTTAGGGCTAGGTGGTACTAGGCCCTGATTTGGAACACTAAGGTAATTGCCTTCAAATTTGGGTTACAACATAGGTTAAATAACACACACACACACACACACACACATAAGTAACAAAGGTGAAAAGGTGAAGGGAACTAGACTAACATAAAACCAGAGAAACAAGGACAAAAATGTCCAATGCAAAACAAACACCCTCTCACAATTAACCTACCAAAAATCCAACCACAAACAAAAGAGTAACAAATTTATGCAGTAGATTTGAGACAAATGACAAGCTCCTTTTGGCATTCACAAAAAGAGAAATGTGTAGAAAAAAACTTGGCCTTATTATGGGTGTTTCATTTGTTGGTTGTCTTAAAAAAAAACTTCTCATGTCATTATGGATGCTCTTTTCTTGCATTTGGCTTCCAAACTTTCTCTTCAAGCATAGGAGGTCATAATTTACATTTATAGATTAGGAATTTGGGTGCAGCCTTTAGATATTGGATGACATTTAAACCAATCAATGTTGCCATCTTCTTTAAGTTTAGTCAAAAATCCCATTTGGATCCTACAAGATTTGCATCAAGTGGGTGTAAAACAAAAGGTGCTATTAGAGTGCAAAACATCAATTTCATCTTGCATGGTTGCGTGCCCTTTTGAGTATCTAAGAGCAGTTTTATAGGCTTTAGATTCCTCAATGGAGATAATAAGGATATCATGGGATGTTGATGGGTTAGGCATAGAAGAGAAGACATTGTCTCTTAGGTATAATGAAGGGTGTTTGTCTTGGCTAGGTCATGTAGATGAAAAAATGGATAGGTGTCACAAGTGTCATTATGTTATAACAATAACAAAATGGTGGAGGTATGCACACAGGTGGTTCTATTAGCTTGTAGGATCACATCATTCGCTTGATATGTACATTAAAATTATAATACATACTTCTTTGTACTTGATTAATTTACGTTGATTTTGTAATGTTTGTAAATAGTCAGAGGAGCTTGGTTAATTTACATACGTTGCTGAGGTTTTTCAGCAAACTCATTTACAAAAGGATACTGATCAATTTGTTGATGATAAATCTAGGCAGACACATGTGAGACCATTATCCTGCATGCTCTTTTGTTTTTAAAATGTTTATTATATTTATGAAATAATGACTGTTTATAAATAACAAGAAAATTTTGAGGCTAGAGTATCTCAAGCTAGGTTTTATGCTGCATCAAGTGTTGGTGAATCAGAAATCACTCCTTTAGACCCTACTAAAGAACAAAGACTTAGGACTCGGTGTTGGGTTGCAGCTGCGGGACCAAAGCTTAAGGGATGCCTTTACGGTACTGAAGATCTTGCTCATAGTTATAAATGTGGAGATGACAACTTCATGCAACATATAGTTGTGCTCAAGATTCAATGGAGAATAATCAACTAAAGGAGAAGCTTCGTTAATCAAAGGATGAGATGCGTGCATTTCAGTCAACTGTACTTTAGTTCCTACCTCTTGAAGCGCGAAATATTATTCCACAACATGATCACTAGCAACAACAACACAATGACCAAACACATGACTAGCAACAACAAGATAATGACCAACAACAACAACACAATGACCAACCACATGACCAGTAACAAGACAATGCCCTGTAGAGACACTCTACCAATGAATATTTTGATTACTGACTTAGCAACACAAAATTACTATTAACATATTAGATATCATGCTTTTATTTTAGATTTATTTTAAATTTAATGAAATTTGTTTTACATTTATGACTTTGAGTATTTCGTTAATTACATGTAAGTGTTAATTTAAATATTGACATTGAATAATATAAATGAAAGAAAATATTTTCCTAAATTACAAATGCTAAATAATAAAAAATGAAAAAATATTTCTCACGAAAATATCCGTCGGTAATTTCCCATAGAAACATTTGTTGGTAATTTCCACAGAAACATCCATTGGTAAAATCCCTAGGTAATTTTTGATGGATATTATCGATGGACAACAAAATTTCATCGGTTAAAATTTCCTACGACTTTTTTACCGACAGATTTGTGTTTGTCGGAAATTCATCGAAAATATTGAATTATCGAAGGATTTTAGGGGTTACCGACAGATGTGTGCCGTCTGAAATACTTTTTTTAGTGGGCATCTAATGTGGCGAGGAGACGAGTGTTAAGGCATAGGAACTAAAGGGAGCACATGGTGTGGAGTTGGTGATGCTATTTAGGAATGAGGGTTATGACGTGGGAGAGTGAGTGTAGCTTATGTGTCTCCACAAGAGTGAGTAATGGGGAAGGGAGAAAGAAAAAGGATGAGTACATGGAATTTTTTTATTTCAATTGCTTTGGTTGCGATGGGATTAGTGTTATAGCTTACTATTTTTCCTGATTTGATGCTTTTGTCCTCTCCTAAGGATTTTTTGTTGAAACTTTTATATACTTGGAAATGTTCGTCAATCAAGTTTTTTCTTAGACAAAAGAAGCTGAGGCAACTTAGGCATTAGTTTTATAAATATGATGTTTACTTATTCTTTCCAATATTATATTTCATGAGTATTTCTACTTATTTCCATACATATATATGGTTGTTATTATTAGTATATTACTTGATATAAGTGTACTAGCAAAAAACAATCATATTTTTTTTTTTTTAAAAAAAGAAATATCTACATCAGTTTTTATAAATTGTTATAAGAAATATAATTTTAACATCAATTTTCCTTAAAATTGTAGAAGAAAGACTTTCTATAATGATTTAAAAAAAACAATGTTGAAATTGAATTTTCTATGCGATTTATAATAAAATCAATATAAAAATAAACATAAATTAGGTCTTTATTGTAAAAATGCAACAAATTTCACATCATAGAAATTCATGTTTTATGATGCTTTAAAAATTGTTGTGAAAAGCAATAGAATTTTTACGATCATGAATTTCACGACGGTTAAAAACCATCACAGAAAATCCTAATTAACCTTCATGAAATCATTTATATGTTGCAATATAAATTGTGTGCATTCTTTAGAGCCTACATAAAAGTCTGGTCTAGCTTACAAATAAGTTAAAAGGTCAACTTGTGTTAGGTTTAGAAAAGTTGTACAAGTATGCAAAGATACAGAAAGAATAAAAAAGTTAAAGAATTATAATTTAGCATTTAAAAAATAACTCATAGCATTATAGATGTTGTTGCCATTAATTAAAATGCTGGTAAATATCTTCTTGTTCCTTTAAGACAACAACTAGTACCTCTATCCTAGTATAGAGAAATTGAAAGAATTGCAAAGCACAATCATGATCATTGTGTCAACATGTACTATGTACAAGATAAACATTACTAATGTTCCTCAAAATGTAGAACCACATAAGATTACCTCCATCCAAAATGATGTGATTAATGTTTTGAATGATGCTAGCTATAACAAGTATGATAGCTCGGGCAACCCTTATCCAACAATTGAATAACATCTCTAGAGTCTTATTCAACAATAAAAGGCTTGAAGCCTTTCTCCCAAGAAATTATCAAATATACCAAGATATATTAATGACCATAATTCAGTATGAAAGCACAAAAAACCAATCAACCTTGGCAGCAAAGGAAAAGATGACCCTCCCATTGTGGTCTCTGAGCATGCCACCAATAGCAGTCCGATTCATATGGCTGAGGATCGATACATCACAATAGGAGATAATCGATTTTGCATAGAAATGCTAGTTAGAACTGAATCAACACGTCTAAGAACAACAAGCTCAATCTCAGGTGGATTATGATTAATATTCTAGAAAATCAACTTATTCCTAAATTTCCAAAGCACATATAAAGCAACAACAAAAATAATACTGGTCCAACTTCTATCATCAATCACCTTGACACTGATATATAGAAAATTAACTTTCATGTTTAAATCACTCATGGGTTAGCTTCTAGCTGGAAAAAATGAGATTGCATATCCACAGGCATCAACAAATACAAATTTTACAGCTCTGGCCATAGGGCAAAAGCTTAACACATTGTCAATGTCCTCCACCTTAACACCACAAATCTCATAATGCTGATAGCAAACTTGTCATGCCATGCTCTACCAACAAATATTGAACCATGCCCAACAATGGCTCATGTGGTCCTTCTTTTATGGCATCCACAAGCCTCACTATTGCACAAATGGGTCTCCAAGATTCAAGAGCCTAGCAAGAAGTCTCGCATATCTATGGTCCCTTCCAAGCATTACAATGATCGTTGTAACATCTCCAATTATAGACATTTGGATTAATAAGACTAATTGATGATTAAGGATGCTCTTAGGTATTATTGTTAATGGTAGTTATCTTTACGTTATTAGGATGTCAACAAAATGAGACAATAGGACCCAGGCAGGGTACTAAGGCTTAGGGTGGGTTAATGTCCACTAAAGCTCACGTGTCTATATAACAGAGGGGAAGGAAGAGAAAGAGAAAAGGAACAGACGACAAGAGTAGGAAGAGAACAAAAAGGAGGGAAGCAAGGGCATCCAGGGTTTAGTATAGATGTCATTATTATTATTTAATATTGTTTTCATGTAACATCTTGGGTGCTAAGGAGGGTTGAGAGTAACTGTTAGTAAAAAAAGAGATGAGACATGAATAATGAATGGCTCCTGACAAGGTTCTAGCAGGCAGGATGCATGAATGAATCGAGTTTGAGCAAGTGAGGGTCTAGAAAGCTAAAACTCTGAAGGTTACTTGAAGGTTGATAGCAATGGTTGGAGGTAGGTACCTCTAAAATTTATTTTTCTTTTCTGCTTCTATTGTTTGATCTGAACCTGTTGTTTATGTTTATTAACATGTTCAGACCAATATAAATGTTTTACATTGTATGGCAGTGTCAACAGAGATTAAAGGAGATTATTCTTTGAATGTCTCTTTGATAGTTGAAATGACACAATTCTTTAACCTAGTGTTGTAAATCATGAAACACTATATATGTATCCAAGAAGATGTTATGTGTATATCTCAGAAACTAGAATTATTTTGACGATGTTTGGGACAACATTGCAGAGCATCTAGCTAAATTTGGGTGTTATAGATCAATGGTGATAGAGGACATTGATGTTGGTGGTATAGTTGTGGTCTCATGTGTGCACGGAAGTGATCCTTGCGCTGCACGCGACCAGGTGTGAGGTCACGATGGAATGACATGCTCACAGTGACGCGGTGGTGCTATTTGGGAACAATAAAGGTGAGAGAAAGATGCTAGTGGTGCGATGATCTTGTTGGTATGGTGGTGATGACGGTGCGATGCGAGGCTGAGATAGTGATGGCAGCGCGGGGCACAGAGGTGGCCTAGGTACAGAGGTGTGGCGTGGTGGATTGGGATGGTGGATTTGGAATGTCTCAGTGGTTGCGTACTAGAGATGTTGAACTACAAATATTCCATTAAAGGTAAAATAAAATAAAATAATTGAATGTACAATACAACGAAATCATATTTCAGTAATTTTATTTTATTTTTCACCCAAACTTTATAATGAAAATATAATTCAATTGCATTAAATTTTTTACCCTCTCGAATGCATAGTAAAAATATGATTATGTTGTAAACTATATATATGAAATCATATTTCGATTACTTTATTTTTTTATAATATACTGTACAAATATATAATGGAATCGTGTGCATTATTATTTTGGTTTTATTCACCCCCATATATAGGCAAAGAAACACAATTCCATTGTGTTGTTGTTCAAGGATAATTTCATAATACAACTAAAAGACATCCACTAATGTCATTAACAATTGTAATAGTGTCAATAATAATTCCCCACAGGGAATCCATGCCCTCGAGTCTAGCCCAATTTTAATGGGCCTTTGACTATTCACACCTAGTCTATAAAGGTACGTAGAGTCAATGCACAGAGAACTATATATTATTCTATAGACTTACTCAATTTACTTGATCGCGTTATAGTAAAAATACATTATCTTCATCGTACTACAACAAATCCACTTATATCCATTTGCATTCAAGTTTTGATATATACAAGGGGAACGAACTAAATCAAAAGAAACTCTTGAACAAGTCTTGACATGAAGATTCTAGGCGAATTTTCTGATTTTGCAATTTAATTAAGGCATATGTTAATAAGTATCCTAAAGTCACTAATTAAGGAATTAAGATTAGAAAATTTATTATTGGCAGACATAAAATTATACTTTTCATATTTTTTTAAGTTTTTCTATTATTTACTACACATTAATTTATTTTAATTTTTTTTAACCAATGTCCATACTAGTTAACAAAACCCTTTAATTAATTTTCTCCCATAATTCATTATTCAAACATATCAAGTTTAAGAAAAAGAAAGTAATGAAATATAGCATAGTATTAAATTTGATAAAGCCAGTATGCTCACAAAGGAACGGACATCATTTAGTTCAACAAAGTACTGGTAAGTGTACATTATGATATCAATTTTTTAAGACCGATTTTTTAGATAATACTATAGGCTGGCCTTTATCACATACGCCTACACAGAAAAAGAAAAAAGAAAAAGGTGTGCCAACGATTAATAAATAGACACTTACAACTTAACAAATATATTTTGTCTCTTCTTAATGCATTATTTATCGATAGGAGGAGGAATTCTAGCAATACTTTTCTTTTACTTTCACGCACCTGACTTTTTTTATGATTGGAATGACATATCAGAGTGTCATAGTCACTCTAGTGTCAACAAGGAAAGGGATCAATTAAAAAATTAAAAGGTTACTATAATGATTTTTATAAGAGCACCGTTATATTATACTCCATTTTTTTATATAATAAATGCAGTCATAGATTTTATTTTACACAAATTAATAAAAGCCTAAGTAGATGAAAAATTGAAGCAACTTTATAAAATTAATCTTATTATTTTCTTTTTAATTTCTATAAAATCATTTCTCTTACTCCAATGGTTCATTTTCATGAGAGTTTTTTGCTAGTAGCGATGTAACAGAAGAGCAACATTCTAAAGCATGTTATTTGGGTTATAAATGAAAAAAATAATTAATTTTATATTGATTTAAAAAAAACAATTATTTTTATTAGTAAAAAAAGACACTTATTTTGAAAGCACAGGAGGAAACACAGGAAAAAGTATTATGATATTTAGCCAGCCACATATTTTTTATGACAAGGGAGTAAACAAAATGAAAGTGCGAACTGTATGAATGAGTATAATTAAAATTGATTAGTCATCATTACAGGATGTATAAAGACTTGCCCAATAAGATAAAACTTCAATTGATTAAACAAAGAGTGGAAGTTCATTCTGGTTAATTGGAAGCCGAAACTGCTGGTTGGGTGACTTTGAATACAGACTCCTAGACTAATTTTTGAGTAATTTTCCTCTTTCTTTAGGCTTTGAACCCATCAATTACCAAAAAAAATATATTAGCCAATCAAATTATGATTTGATGGAAAAAACGGAGGAAAAAGTATCATAATATTTAGCCACATATTTTTATATTGATTCCGTACAATCAACTTTTTTAAAACATTTAACATTTTCCTTTCTATAAAAGTTCAATTTGAGACTTGTTGAATGTGATAAAAAAAAAAAAAAAAAGAGAGGCAAAGAAAAAGCGTACAGGTTGACATGTTCAAATAGAATTAAGCTCATTAAAGTACATTCCAAGTTGGTCTTGGCCGGTTTGATAGACAAACAAGTGAACAACAGCGTAATATTAATTTGAGAATTGTTATTGATACAACAAAGAAAATCATGAGCGAGTAAATTTACAATTAAAATTAAATAAAAAGAGAGAAATATGAAATGTAAAAAGTAATATCATGGAGAGAGATAAAGAAAAAAAATATTGTTACTCTCTTCATTCTTAATTATAAGATTATTTTTTTTAATTTTTTCATAAGATCATTTTCTATTTTTTAAATACATTAATTATGTTTTTCTACATATTCTTACTTAATTATTCTCTTTTGAAGTATTAATGAGAAATAATTAAATTGATAGAAAGATATGAAAAATATAATTTTTGAATGACTGTACATTTTTAATTAATAGATTTAATATGATTAATTAAACTAATTATTTTTTAAGAGATATGAATTAGTTAAAAAAGTCTTATAATTAAAGATAAATGAAATATATAAATTGTTGTATTAATTATAGATTTGTTGTATAAATACATCTTTAATAATGTTTTCATCCAAACCCAATTTAACTCACGATTTTCTACAACAAGTAGTGTAAAATAGATCCGGAAAGCCTTCTGTGTTCTGGTTGACTGGTTTTCTTACATAAAGTTATTTACAGGATATTTGCCTTTCAATATATCTAGCTACCTAATTCATTGTTGTTGGGACACAGTCACATGAACATCAACTATGTTTGTTGAACGTACACAAATGCCAATTGAGAGGAAAGGAAGAAGGAAAATTAACTCAATCATAGCACGTATTAAAATTAGCCAAGTTTGAAAGGAGAACTCTCATTTCGTATAAAGTGAACCTTCTATTTTTTCTTCTAAACTGAAAAACATTCTTAATTATGGTTTTATTGAAAACTTTTCACCACTACATGTCTTCAACAAAAAATTAATATCGGACCTAAAATTAACTTCTATCTTAATTTGTTTTATCCCCGTATTTCTTTCCTTCTAAAGTACATTCCATGAGAGGCAATCTCGTCCAAAACACTAAAGGCACACATAACTTTGTGAGGAACCTAGCTGCTTTGACCTGTTAAACCCAACCATCGTTATTAATTAAGATATTTTTTAATTGAAAATTAAATTTATTTCAGGACAAAGAGGTCACTAAAATAGATGAAATTTCCCTCCAAACATTTTTCATATTCATAATTAGAAATCAAATCTAAATCAATATATTATTTAACAATTTTGTTAATAATCCTTCGTTTTATTCATTCCTATAAATGGTGAAAATACTTTGTTTAAATTTTTAATTATTCATAAATTTATATTTGTTAAATTTATATTCTTAAAAAAAGTATGTTAATTTTTTTATTTGTTTAATCTTAATTAATTATTTTTGTAGATTCAAATGAATATATAATACACAAATTGTTAATCATTTTATATGCTAAAATTCTTGTAAACATAATACATCAATCAATCCACATGTATTGTTCATGTTTCAGGGTATTCAACTTAGTTATATATCTAAATGCATGTTTGGTGTTGTGTTAAATATTATGTGAAACACTTGGAAGCTAAACCTTTTTGCTTCAGATGAGACGTGCGTCATATGCGCATGGATGAAAAACAAAACATACTTTCTTATCCTCCCTTGAATTTGACCGTGTGCGTTGTACAACTTTATTAATTTTATAAAGATGCAAAATTCACAAACTTTAACTGCATTCAAAAGACGATTTTTGAAAATTAATTTCGAATTATTGCTTTCAAAGAAGATTCTTAAAGAAATTGTCTTTGAAATTCACTTTCAATAATAGGAAAATCGTTTTAAAATATTTGTAATTTTTTTTTAAATTGTCATGTACTGCATTATTTTCAAAACACAATTTTGTAAAATCGTCATTGGTTCAACGTTCTAAAATCCTATTTTTGTAGTAGTATAAATGTGGATCATTTATGCATAATAAAAAAGTAAATGTGGATTATTATAGGAAGTTGTCATACATTTTTTTATGTTGTAGTGGAAATGGATCATGTTACTCTTCATGTACTTATGTACATTATTATTTTGTGAACAAATTTTATTTGATCCTTTTCAGTGCCCAAATTAAATCATGCACTACTCTGCTAGGTTAATTTTCAAAATAAGTATATTATAAAATTTTCATTATAATATAAAATATTTAATTTACAAAATATTCATTAATAAAAAAATATACATTTATTAAACCAAACATACTTTCAATGTTTTCATTTTCATAAAATAGAAAATGAGAAGTCAAAACAAACATATTTTCTCTAAATTCTAAAAATTTGAAAATGAAAATAGTTTTCAAAAAATAAAATAGAAAAAATATTCTAAAACTAAATGAAATGTTCACCAATCATGTTTGTTTATCGTATCATAACTCCCCTTTTCCTTCTATCCGTCTCATACTTACCAAGATGTGTGAAATAACATTATTTACATGTTTTTTGGGGAAGGGACGATACATATGTAGAGTTAGGGATTCAAAATCCCTTCATTATTAGAGACTAAGCCTATACCCAATTGAACTACCAGCTCGTTGGTGTATATATAGCGAAGTTCCCACTCACGTTCCTATACAAAACTATTCAGTTTTTTTTTTTTCCTTTGATAGATAAATATTAATAGTTAATATGTTATGTTAGTAAGAAAATTTGAACTTATCATCTTCTTATCACTCCATCCAACCCTAATGCTCCTCTCCCAATCAACAAGCCACCTTATCATCACTCCTATACATAACTACCAAAGTATGCAACTTACTTCAACAAGCCTTACTATTTTATTTTATTTTATCATTTTTTACACTCTGCTTTTATACTATTTAAAAAAATAAAAAATATATTAGGATCACACTCTTTTAAATATATTTATCCTTATTTATATATTCACCTCTTCTCAATTTTTAAAACCATCACTTGTCTGGTGCACACCATCAAATTCTTCCAAAATCAAAACTGCATATATGCTTTCTCTTTTCCTCCATACAATTTCAATTTCAAACTTTTTTAACTATCTGATTAAGGTTATAGTATAATAAAAAAATTAGGATAGAAGCCTATAATTAAATAATCATACACAATAACGTCCCTTCTTTTAAAAGATAATTATTTTTCCTTCTTTTGTATCATGCTTGGGCTTTTTATCTTTGTTATCTATCTCGTCATTAGAACTAGAAATTACAGAAAATACAATGAAATTGTCTCAAACATCATCCAGGGCAACAAACATACTTGGTTAACACTGTAACAAGCAACACCTTTTATAGTTTGTGAAGTATTTTTATTGAACAGTGATAGAGTCATTGGTGCAAGGAATGTAAGGGCAAAGATAGGTAAAGAATTTGGATCATCAGGGACAAGCTTGCTACATGAGAGTTTTCAAGATATGAAAAGGGTACTTATGATTGAAGACAACAGTTTTAATTTTAAAAAAACAAAAAAAAAAATCATAAAGTCATTAAACCTGGAAAAACCATAAACAAGTGATGGTTTTAAAAAATGAGCAGATAAACTAATAAGGTGGAGTGTGTAAAAGTGTGATCTTAGCATTTCTAAAAATAAATAAAAAATGTTAGAAACACATTCATTTAATATTTCTTATAGGATTGAAATTAAATGACAAAATATTGAGAGTTCCTCACCATATTTAATTATTCACTTTCTTGATTTCATTTTCATACTAGTCTTCTCTCTTTGCACAGGTTTTTGTTGTGTATTGTAATGACTAAATTGTAATTTTGGTCCCTTAACTTTCTAAATCCATGATTTTGATCTTCTTAATTTTTAATTGTAACATTTGATTACTCTAGTTTATTAATTAGCGATTTTGGTTCCTGATAGATTATTAACTAATAATAATTGTGATTATTAGATATATTAAATAATTATAAATTAAATAAAAATTATTAATCATTAAAACCTTTAATAAAAAATTATTAATCCTAATGTAGTGTTGCTGCTGGTGGAGTTTCGTGTGACAATGAAGGTGAAAGAGATATTTCCTGAGAAGAGGAGGAGCACATTGTTGTGAGAATTAGGATTATTAATAATTTTATTAATTTTTTAATAATTAATTTATAATTAGCTTAATAACTAAATTAATCGAAATTATTTATTAATAATCTATCAAGAGGACCTAAATCATCAATTTATAAAATTAAAGGACCAAATATTACAATTAAAATTCAAGAAGAACAAAATATAAATTTAAAAAACTAGGGGATCAAATTTATATTTTACCATATATCTAAGACAAACATTTTTTTCTTGATGCAAGCTCTTGTGACGTTAATGCCGTGAGACGAACGATCTTGGTCATGTTTCAATTACAGAAACTACCCCAGCAAAATCTGCTCTGTTGCAATTTTCCAACCTCAACAAGACTCTCAGGTTATCATCAGAGTCAGTCTCACCATAAATATTGCCGTCAAGGTAGTTACTTCGCACCCTTTAATAGTCCATCGTACTTAAAGTTCTAACCACAAACCAACACATTCTTAACCTTATGATTTTTCATGACCAAGACCATATGTAGCACTCCTCTGAGGTGCTTCTCTCTTTCCTCTTTGGTTTTTGCAGTACCAACCACCCATCATTGAGTTCAGACCCCAGCCACTTTGTTTATGAAAGGAACCGTACCAAAAACAATGGAAAGCTTTGAAATTCTTTGTGTGCGCCTTTTGTTTCTCTCCTTGATAACCATGTCCTCCACATTGGACACAGTTACTCCAACTCAACCCATCAGAGATGGTAAGAATGCGAATGTAACTCTTGTTTCAAAAAATGGAACCTTTGAAGCAGGATTCTTCAGCCTTGCAAACTCCAACAACCGTTACCTTGGAGTTTGGTACAAAAACATATTTCCAAGAACAGTTGTTTGGGTAGCAAACAAAGAAACACCACTTAAAGATGACGCTGGCATCTTAGAAGTAGACACTAATCAAGGCATTCTTAGCATCAAGGATGGTGCTGGAGCCAAAATATGGTCCTCAAGTGCATCACACACACCAAACAAACCGGTTGCGGCGGAGTTGTTGGAATCAGGAAACATGGTTGTGAAAGATGGACATAGCAGCCTTTTGTGGAAAAGCTTTGATTACCCTGGTGACACTTTACTTCCAGGAATGAAAATTGGAGTGAACTTTAAAACCGGTCAACATCGAGCTCTAAGATCATGGAAATCCTTATTGGATCCTGATCCAGGTAATTTTTCACTTAGTGTCGATAATCATTGCCTTCCTCAATTAGTTATTACAAAGGAAAATGCTAATAGTAGTAATGACATAGCTTATAGACCAGGGTCATGGAATGGTCTTAGTGTCACAGGACTTCCTGGAGAAATAACTGACCAATTAACAAAATCTCTTTTTGTTATGAATGAAAATGAGGTCTTCTATGAGATTCTGCTCTTGAATAGTTCAACTATACTGAGAAGCAGATTGCTTCCAGAAGAAGGGTATCAAGTACGTTTCATATGGTCAGATGAGAATAAAAGATGGGATGTTCAACTCCCTAAACCATATGATGCGTGTCAGACATATGCCTTGTGTGGTGCAAATGCTATTTGCAATTTCAGTGGAAAAGATAAACACTGAATGCTTGAGTGGATTCAAAGCCAACTCTACACATTCAACTTGTGCTCGAACTACGCGTCTAGATTGTAATAAGGGAGATACATATAAATTTCAGAAGTATGAGGGAATGAAATTGACAGACACATCTTCATCTTGGTATGATAAGACTATTAGTCTTCAGGAATGTGAGAAATATTGCTTGAGCAACTGCTCTTGTACTGCATATGCTCAATTGAATATCAGAGGCAATGGAAGTGGCTGCTTGCATTGGTTTAATGACATTGTTGACATCAGGACACTCCCAGAGGGTGGACAAGATTTTTATTTGCGAATGGCTACAGTTACAGCTTCAGATTTACAATTACAAGGTATCTTTATTTTTCACATTTTCTCTTCCACCAATTTATTGCTTTTTCATTTAAGTTCTGCCATGATGGTAGTGGTACTTTAATAGGCTTATTACTTAAGAAAAATGCTAATAAGTAAGAAACATAATTTGTACAAAAAAATTATCCAGGTCAAACCTAGCTAAGACATATCTAGTTCTACTTGAAGCCAGATCTAGTCCTCTCATACTCAAACTATGTGTCATTTAATCCACAAATTAAGATGGCCTAGTGGTGGGAAGTTGAGAGAAACACACAAGGTTATTGCCAGTGTACTACTACAAAAAGCCCATTTTACGACATCAAATCAACTACGGTTCTTTTGTAACCGTCTTAATATGTGTCGCGGTGGCAAAAGTGTAAATAAGAGAAAATAAACAAAGACGGTTTTATAATAACCGTTTTTGAAAACAATATACAAATACGGTTTTGAAAAGAAACCGTCTTTGTTTATTAAACCCTTTTACGCTTTGCTCACACTTCGGTGTCCGTTCACATTCTTTTCCCTAAAATTAAATTGGACACTCTCTCCTCAAACCCTAAGATTCCAATGTCTGTCCCTCTCTCTCCTCAAAGCTCTCCCTCTCCTCCACGTTCTCTGTCTCGCTCCGCTCGTGCCACCGTGGCTCTAGCCCTCTCATGCCAGTCGTCTCCGTTGGGCTTGATGCGAAGCCCTCCGTGCTCCCGCCCTCTCGTGGACGCCGTCGCTCACTACGTCGACAACGACCACGTCTTCTGTCTCCTCTACCATGAGATGTGGTTCCGCCACCTCTACACCCGCCTCACTCCCACGCTCTTTCAGCGCATCATCCCGTGGGACAACTACTGCAGCCTCTTCCAAGTCGTCCTCCACGGCATCGTCAACATGCAGCTCCCCAACCAGTGGCTATGGGACATGGTCAATGAGTTCGTCTACCAGTTCTAGAGCTTCTGCCAGTACAGGGCCAAGATGAAGAACAAGACCGAACAGGAAATCGCACTCCTGCGACAGTTCGACCAGGGGTGGAATGTTTTCGGTGTTCTCAACTTCCTCCAGGCTCTGGTGGAGAAGAGTGTTATTATTCAGGTTCTGGAGCAGGAGAAGGAGGGGCTTGAGCAGTATACCGCGACTGATGGGTATGATTACAACGGGGGGAGTAATGTGCTGAAGGTGTTGGGGTATTTTAGTATGGTGGGGTTGCTTAGGGTTCATTGTTTGTTGGGGGATTATCATACTGTGCTCAAGTGCTTGCTTCCTATTGATATTACTCAGCAAGGGGTTTATACTAGTGTTATTGGGAGTCACATCACCACTATTTATCATTATGGTTTCACCAATCTCATGCTCCGCAGGTAATGTTTTTGTTTTGTTTTTGTTTTTATATATAATCACATGGTGTTCTTGAATTGATAGCTCCACAATGTTGTTGAATGGATTTGTTTTAGTCCTGAATCCTGATCAATGCTGGTTGGTCGTTTGGGTGGGGCGATATGAGTACTATGCACTTGCAATATTTCATCTGATTAGAAGATCAGACCAATAATACAATATATGCCCGTGTGCATTGTTTTGGATGAAGTTTGTCGCATGTTGGCTTAAAATAATGCTCCATTTAAATAAGGCTGTTTTGAAGATTGTGTCTCTATTGAAGAATTCTATTCCACAAGATGGTGTTTTTTTTATTATTATTTTCTCTTCTTATTTATCTCATTACATGGCCTAATCTGTAGCCTATTTTGCAAATATGTGGAAGCAATTAGTGAATTTAACAAAATTCTCTTGTACATTTTTAAGACAAAGCAGTATCATCATAAATCACCCCAATATGAACAGATACTGAAGAAAAATGAACAAATGTATGCCTTGCTGGCAATTAGCCTTTCACTCTGCCCCTAAAGTAGGCTTGTTGATGAAACTGTGAACTCTCAGTTACGTGAGAAGTATGGTGAAAAGATTAAAGATGGTTAGAATGCAGAGATATGATGATGAGGCATTTGCTATCTATGATGAGCTCTTTTCATATGCATGCCCCAAGTTCATTACCCCTTCAGCACTTAGTTTCGAGGAGCCTCTTGTAAATTACAATCAGGTATGCCTTTGATGCAATGTGGGTCACTAGAAAAGCATTTGGAGTGAGTGCACAGCCCCCCAAAACTTCAAATTTGAAGTTAGCTCCACTTGAACTGAAATTTGAAGTTCAAAGTCTTTATCGAGCTCATAACTAATTTTTTTCTCCTTCCACAATCTTGATGGGTGAAGTGTTATCTGGTTAGGAATATCTATCCATCCCCAAAAAACTAAAAACTGCACACAGAAGAAGAGAACGTGATCTACTACAAAATATTATAAATTTTCAAATGCGAATTATTTTTAGTAAGTACCTAAATGTACCCAACATGTAGAGTAGGTTAGACCAAATGAAGTATCTTGCCATTACGATACAAAGTATAAATTTCTCGCTACTAATTGTGTTGCATACAAAATATTTTCTTTTCCACCTCTGGCCAGATTGGCTAAAACTGATTTGTGCTTCAATATAAGTGATTTTTTTTTTTCTAATAGAATTTTTTTTTCATTGCTTAAACTAAGTGGTGCTTGTTGAATGTTGGCCTTCTTCCCATATTTTTTTCTCTTTCATTTATCCTTTTTTCCTCTTAATTATTTTGAAATTGACAGTCTTATGATCTTCTATAATTCGCGGATCGGTTCGGATCGATTTTAGTTAAATTTAGAACTCAATTCAATCAAATTTGAGGTTTATTTTTATAATTTTTTTTAAAAACCCAATCCAACCCAACCTATTCATGAACGGTTCGGTTTGGACTAACGGGTTACCTATTTAAATTTGATCATTTTCTTATAACTACTATTTGATATCATGATTCATCCAAATATCCAATACAATTAACAAAATAGGGTAAATAGTCATTTTCGTCTCTAAATGTGTAGAGACCTGACATATTTACGCTATACATTCAGAGATACAAATGACTATTTACCATAACATAATTTGTCCGAAAGTAGTAAAATTGATTTATTTAATACCATTAACATAATATTCTAAAATAGACTAATACAAATTAAAACAAAATATTCTTCAACTAGATTTACTATAATAATTTAAATCACAACTATTTCCTACAAACCAATTTCTTGCAATAAGCTTTGGTGTAACCAAATTTGTTGAAACAAATGAATAAAATATTATCCATTAATATTATAAACATTTGAAATTCTAACACTTGGAGTTCCAATATTAGCAGCATTTAAAGCCAAACCAAACAACTATAAATTTTTTTATCAGTCTTGATCGGTTCAGTTTGGTTTTGATCAGATCTATATATCTAAACCCGTGACCCAACCTGTACATGAACGATTTTCATCGGTTCGGTTCAATTTTGATCCAAATACATAAATGATCCAATCCAAACTGTTCAGATAGACTTGGTTAAATTTGGGTTCATGGGTGACCCGTATATGTGAAAACCCCTAATTTTAAGGTGATAGTCAACCAAAATTTCTATATATTACTTTTTCTGTTTTTATTTGTATTTCTTGTAATAAATGTTCCAAAGTGTGATTGTGTGTCAATTGATGTTAATTATTACTTAATTATGTATTTATGTTTTTAATCTTTATATCGCCGCTTCAACTGGAAGAAATTAGCAGGAATTGTGGTTGGCTGTACTATATTCATCATTGGAATTACAGTATTCGGATTATTTTGCATTAGGAGGAAGAAACTCAAGCAGTCAGGTGAACTCATGGATTGTGATAGTTAAATATTGACACTTTGCTTTTACTATATTTTACTTCAAATAGGACATTAAGGGAATGCGCTAACAACTAATCACTATTTCTAAATTCTGATTTTTGTTACAAATTAGCAGAAATTAAATTCTTTTCCATTCATAATTTTTGTTTGCATAAGTTCTGATAATAATTTTGTGGGTTGCAGAAACTAATTATTGGAAAGACATGAGTAAGAAGGATGAGATTCAATATTTCACTTTTTAACCATCTCCAATGCCACAAATCACTTTTCAGAGAGTAACAAATTGGGACAAGGTGGCTTTGGACCTGTGTACAAGGTATGAATTGAAAATTAAATTTAATCCAAGCATTCATCTTCTTCAGAATAATTTTAATGTTTCCAAAATTTATTGCCAGGGCATATTACCAGATGGGCAAGAGATTGCAGTCAAGAGACTTTCTAAAACTTCTGGACAAGGTTTGAACGACAGGACGAGTTCAAAAATGAAGTAATGTTGGTTGCAAAACTTCAACACCGCAATCTTGTAAAACTTCTTGGTTGTTCCATTCAGCAAGATGAGAAGTTGTTGGTTTATGAATTCATGCCAAATAGAAGATTGGACTACTTTATATTTGGTTGGAGCTTTGCTAGAATCTAATCCTTACAATTTTATTTTTTGAAAACATTTTTTCCAATAGTTGCTATGCTAACTTGGTAATGAATTTTGTCAGATTCAGCAAGACGCACATTATTAGGCTGGGCTAAGCGATTTGAAATTATTGGTGGAATTGTTCGAGGACTTCTCTATCTTCATCAAGACTCTAGACTAAAGATCATTCATAGGGATCTCAAGACTGGTAATGTTCTTCTCGATAGTAATATGAACCCAAAAATTTCAGATTTTGGTATGGCTAGGACATTTGGACTAGATCAAGATGAAGCAAATACAAATAGAGTGATGGGAACATAGTAAGTAATTTTCTATAGTTGATTTTATCTTTCCCCTTTTACAATTGCTTCTAGATTCTCATATTATGGACTCCTGTTTTTCTATGCAGTGGTTATATGCCTCCTGAATATGCTGTATATGGATCTTTTTCAGTCAAATTCGATGTGTTTAGTTTTGGTGTGATTGTGTTGGAGATAATCAGTGGGAGGAAGAACAGGGGATTTTGTGACCCACACAATCACCTAAATCTTCTTGGACATGTAAGTCTAAAAATGATAATTTGTATGTGAGTGAATATTAATTTGACCCTTGAAACAATTAACATTATTGTTTAACAAGTAGTCTCCAATTAATATGGAGAATAAAATCATTAACTAATGGTTTTCTCATGTAATTTTTAGGCATGGAGACTATGGGTTGAAAAAAGGTCAAACATGTCTTTGTGGTTTTAATGCTGAATGGTGAGAAATTATTGCCCGAGCTAAGTCAACCCGGGTTCTACATAGGAGCAAGAGACAATTCAACCATGATAGATTCTTCTTCAAGAAATTGTGAAGCTTATTCCCTCAATGAAATGTCTAACTCATTGTTCGAGCCAAGATGAATACTTGAAAAAAAAAAATGGTATGGAAAGTAAAACAGCTTCCTACTAACAATCTCAACAAGGACTATAATATACGTGGAAGAAATATCAATGTCTCTAGAATTTTATTTTATTTTTGTATTTAATCTATGACTTAAATGGAACTGCTCTGTTTTTGGAAATAATGGTCGTAACGCACTGTTTTTTAAAATAATGGTCGTATCTTGGTTTTATCAAACTAAATTTTAGTTTACACATTACCTGCTGGGTGCCCCTAACCATGATAATAAAAACAAATTTTTTATTTTATTTTCTAGTGATTCATAATAGCACGAGTTTTTTTTTTTTTTTTTTTAATAAAAAAATTGATAATTCAATTGAATGGGAGATGACAATTTTAGTATCATGTCTACAATTATTTGTTAATAAATTTCATCATGAATTCAGCCTCTAAATATGATATTAATTTGGACCAATATTAGGGCTCTTTGCCTTATTTCTTTCAATTATGTGAATTATCCCCGTAGTCTGTCTTCTAACACTTGATTTACAACTTTTTAAGGTGAATTAAAAAATTTGTTTGCATCTTTGAATATGATCAAGGCATATTAGGCATTCTTTAGACCCAAGAGCTTGCTATGTTTCCTATTTTGAGCCTATTGAAGTACAAACATTCTTTTTCTTGGTATCCTTATTATAATTGAACGAGATGGTCACCTGTGCAAAGCATGGTGAAATATTAATATTTTATTAATATAGGTCTAAATAAAGTTTATAATGTAAAGCAAAATTTTGCTTCCTTTTGTAATTTCTTTTTAGGCTTTTCTTCTTGAACATTATAGTAGGTGTAACAACTAACAATACTATAACTTGGGTCATAAACATGTATTGAATGTAAAGTATTTGGCCAGTAAGATATACATACTCAATATACTGCACGGGTTAATAAACAACATTTATACCTCTAATCATGTTTTTTCTTTTTGGTAATGCTAATTTTCTCTTGTTATGGAGAGGAAAAATATAATTGTCCATCCGGTGCATTCAAGATGTAGGACAACAAAAAGAAAAAAAAAATAAGAATGAAAAATAAAAAGAAAATAAGACCAAAAAACAAATGAGAACATAAATATATAACTATTAACTATAATAACTCTTTCAAAAAATATTGTGAAGAGAAGAAAACAGAGAAACGTTCTCTGAATAATAAACAAGACCCCAAATTTCCACCCAAAAAAAATAAAATAAAATAAAATACAAGACCCCAAATTCTCATCCGGTCCCACTGAAATTAGCCTGCACCACACTCTCCATGGCGAAACTTACAAAGAGACAATTACACATCCCTTCATGGACGATTTTGCCCTCGAACGACCTTCTGCGAAAGCCATAGGCAAGTAATTAAACTCCAGCCCCAGTCACCGACTATCTTCCATCAATCAATCTCTCCCTCTCTTTCTCGGAACCTCCCTTCTCATTCCTTCTTCTCTACATATAACCACATTCCCTTCTCCACCCTCTCACATTCTCACCTTGTTCATTCATTCATATTCTCTTAAACCAATTTTCACGTACCAAGGCCTCTGACTTAGTTGATTGAATAGGGTACGTGACTAGTTATTATAAACTTTGTGATACTTGTCTTTGATTCCTACGGATAAAAAGAAAAACTATTTTTTACATTCTTTTAGCCGCAACAATGGAACCATCCAAAAACTTGCAGCAGCCCCAACATTTCCACGACCACCTCCCCGTGATGGCGAACAAGCTCGGCGGAGATGGCCTCATCGACGAGCTCTGCAATGGATTCAACCTGCTCAAGGACTCCGACAGAGAGGTGATTACCTTTGAGAGCCTCAAGAGGAACGCTGCTCTGCTTGGCCTGCAAGGACTAAGCGACGAGGACCTTCGGTTGATGCTCCGGCAGGGCGATTTCGATGGCGACGGCGTGCTGAGCCAGCTGGAGTTCTGTGTTTTGATGTTCAGGTTGAGTCCTGAGCTCATGGAGGGGTCCAAGTTGTGGCTGGAGGAGGTGCTTCAGCAAGAACTTGAACAATGAACATTGTTTTTTGTATTTTGTTATCAGTTATCACTCTGTGGGTTTCTCTTCCTTATTGGATGGTCTGGTTTTGATGTTTAAATTGCCATGTATGCATTTGATTTGTGAGGAGAAACTGTGGGAGAGAGATTTTTCATTTGCTTACTTACTCCCTGTATATTACTCGATTTAATTATTGTTTAGAGTTTATTTTATAAATAAATAAAAGGTTTTTACATTGTGAATTAATTACACATCAATGGGTTTGAGTTGGCTAAAATGTCTAAATTTAATGGGTAAAAATATCACGAAAAGAATTGTCTCTAAAGAAGAAGAAAAAAACTTATGAGAAACTAAATAAAAAAGTAGGCTGTTTATTAATTAAAAATTATAGATAATTTTTAAAATAATTATTACTAAGTCAACCATTTTACCATACCCACTAATTGTTGGAAGACATTATGTCAAAATTGTTGGAAGACACTATGTCATAGTTTACTTGACATAGTATTCAATCGAATAAGAAAACTCCTTTCTTTAACTTTGTGTATTTATAATTTGAAGCTATTACCAAATCATTTTCTTTTGGTGGATGTAACATGCGTGAATGTCATGTTCCTCGTAATGGTTCCCACTTTAGGTTAGATCTAGATTTGCTTAGTGTAAAGTTGAAACAAGGAAAAAAGTGAGAATGGGATGTACCTGTTACCATGTCCATTGCTACAACAGTATATACTTCTACTTTATATTTAAGTTTAATTATTCTTTTAGTCCATGTAGATATAACAATTTTATTTCTTATAGTTTAAAACTTCCCATTTATGGAACTGCGTTAGACAACTGAAAACGATGATTAAAAGGATTAAAAAAGTTAAGGGAAAGTTTTGTAACTATAGAGACTTAAAGGGTAATTAAACCTTTTATATAGCAACAAATGTTTTTATTTACCGTGGATGAGGCTACAACTGTGATCACTGATCACGAAACGTGCAAGAGACTTCTAAAATCGTGATACCATGGCTGCATATCAGAACGTAACCAATGAAATTGGTTGACTTTAGTGCGTGTTTCGGGTCAACTAATTTTAGAAAATAATCACTTTTTTATTTTTTTTTTATTTCTATCTTCTTGAATGAGTATTAAAATTGTGTTTTGCTTCTATAAAAAATTGTCAACAAAAATCATGTTGCTGTTTGTATTTTCCCACCGACAAAAAATTGTTTTTATTTCTATGAAATATTCTCTGGACAAATTTAATACATTTTTAATTACCTCAAAATTGATGGTGTGGTAATGTAGTTGAAATTTTGGAGTTTTCTTTAACCCATCAATAATTTACCACAAATATCAACTTCTCTGTGAAAAATAGACATGGTTATTATGCTATGCCAAACCTCTTTATTGGGGGGCTAGTTCGTTCAATAGACTGATATGATATATGAATTGTTGCAAAATTTTTGTCTTCGATTCATATGGATAAAAAAAAAATCTCTAAAGCCTGCAACAAACTTTATTTTGAACTAGTTGTGATTCTGTCCAAGTTAGCTTCCAGCACATTCTTGCTCAATTATGGGTCTAGAAAAACAACATAAGCGGAGAAGAATAGAGCAAAGAAAAAGTGAGCCACTTGTATTTGTGACTCTCCCTTATGATGATGCAATGGCGCAATGGCTTCTGGCTCTGGTATTGGCAAGAGAATGAAAAAATGCGAAGGCTTTTTTTACTCTTATTTAAGGAATTTCCACTGAAAAAAAAAAAGAAGAGTAATCAGTTTTAGTTTGACTGTGTCTGATGTATCTTTTCTATTTTGTATTAGGGAGAGGGGCTGCTGAAACCATTACATGCCATGTTCCACATTAATTTGTTTGCAGCATAATGTTTAGTATGTGCTAACTGCCAATAAATTGCACATTCATTGGCTTAGATACTAAAGCTCTTACAAATTGTGCTATGAAGGATCCTTACCAGTCTATAAAACATCTACTAAAAAATTTGAACTCCAATACATAATTGCCTTATTCTATTTTTTCCCTTGCAAAATAATGTTGCATTTTTTATTTTTTTTAATTTTGTAGTTAGGATCAACATCGTGCAATTAGACCAAGAAAGATGTAAATAATATGCATTTTCACTGGAATTGAAATTGGAACTTTAAATAAACGCTCTTTATTAATCTAAAATAATCCCCTGGCTTCATTCACAAGACGACTTGCAACTTCTGAATCACAACTCTGCTCTGTTATAGCCCTATTATTTTCTAAAATGTTAGGTTTTCGATTAGGATAAAATACAGAATTAGATGTATGGTAATGGCATGTTATTATGTGTCTTGGGCTGAATTCTGGTATAACACTACATTTAAGGAGGCCACATGCATGACTCCTTTTAAAGGGTTGTACGGACGGGAGCCTCCTACTCTATTCAAATGTGAAACTTTCATTCCGGCAGTAGATGCTGTTTCAGAGTCTTTAATGACAAGGGACATGATTTTACAGGACTTACAACAACACTTGCTGAAAGCACAGGATAGGATGAAATACTATGCAGATCAGAAACGCAGGGATCTTCATTTTAATGTGGGTAATTGGGTGTTTCTTAACATTCAGCCATACTGTCTTAAGAGTTAAGACTATTGCCAGAAGGATCAATGAAAAGTTGAGCCAGCGTTTTTATGGGCCATATCAAGTGCTGGAGTGCATTGGTGAATCTCCATACAGACTAAATTTGTCACAGGATTGTAAAGTTCACCCCATTTTTGATATCAGCCTCCTTAAAAAGGCCATCAATACAGGGGATGCAGTTCAGCTTCTTCCATCAATTTTAAGTGAAGACTGGGAGCTAGTGGTGGAACCGGAAGCAGTTGTTGATGTGAGGCGTTCTATACAAGGCACACTTCAGGTGTTACTCAAATGGAAACATCTACCAGACTTTGAGAATACTTGGGAGGAGTTTGAGGTGATGAAATATCAATTTCCAAATTTTAACCTTGAGGACAAGGTTCTCCAAATGGGAGGAGTATTGATACAATCCAAATCAAGAAATACAAAAGGGATAAAAATAGGAAGAGATGGCGTGGTGCAGTGTCGAGCCCTGGTACAGTTGCAAGTTCAAATAATGACCCAAGTGAGGATTGCTTAGTTTTGCCACGTCGCCAGGGGTTTCCCACATTACCCCTTAACAGAATGGAACACTTGTAGGTGGATGAGAGTTAGTTATATGGGTGATTTGGCAGAGTGAGGGAAGGGGGGAATCTGAGTAGAGTCTGGGAGAGAGTGAAACCTATAGAATTGTTTCACACTATCTTTATTGTTTTTCTTTGTCTTTTCTATTTCCAGCTCTTTGGTTATTGAATATATGAGAAAACTGAAGTTATTCAGGCAAATGGTCTCCATCTCTGTTCTTATTTCCGTTATCTGAGTAGAGGGTAGTAACAGCGTACAACAAAGACAAGAAGATAGGCCAAACATGTCTTCAGTGATTTTAATGCTGAATGAGTGAATGGTGAGAAACTATTGCCCGAGCCTAGTCAACCCGGGTTCTACATAGGAGGAAGAGACAATTCAACCATCACAGATTCTTCTTCAAGAAATTGTGAAGCTTATTCCCTCAATGAAATGTCTAACTCATTGTTCGAGCCAAGATGAATATTTGAAAACAAAAATGGTATGGAAAATAGAACAGCTTTCTACTACCAATCTCAACAAGGACTATATTATGTGTGGAAGAAATATCAATGTCTCTAATTTTTTTTTTTTGTATTGAATCTATGACTTAAATGGAACGGCTCTGTTTTTGAAAATAATGGTCGTATCTTGATAGTTTTATCAAACTAAATTTTAATTTACACATTACCTGCTGGGTGCCCTAACCATGATAATAAGGACACATTTTATTTTTATTTTTTATTTATTCATAATAGCACGAGTTTTTTTTTTTTTAAATAAAAAAATTGATAATTCAATTGAAATGTGAGATGACAATTTTAGTATTGGACTGAATTCTGGTATAACACTACATTTATGGTAATGGTATGTTATTATGTGTCTTAGAATCAACTTGCCATATTTTTTGTTATTTTGTGAAAAGCTCATGTGCTTTACAGTTGAAGAAACAGAGAATTACTTGATGGAGAATAATGTTGAAAGCATGAAAGAAAACCAGGACCTTCCTTCCTTTGACCTTTCTTCAATTGTCAAATCACAATGGCTTCTCAACTGACAAGAAGCTTAGAGAAGGTGGTTTTGGGACTGTATACAGGGTAGTTATGCTGCATAATTGGTTTATGAATATAAAAGCTTAGAAATCATTACTTATTGTTTATGTATAAATGGAAATGGTAGGGTATGCTAGAAGATGGACAAGAAATTGCCGTCAAGAGACTCTCACGGAGTTCTGGACAAAGATTGAACGAATTTTTGAATGAAGTCATATTGATTGCTAAACTTCAACATCGAAACCTAGTTAAGCTTCTTGTTGCACTCAAGGAGAAGAGAAAATGATTATATATGAATACAGGCCAAACAATAGCCTAGACTCCTTTATCTTTCGTTTGTAATGCTATCTTTCAAAATTTTATCATTCATGGTTGACTTAAATATTTAGTTCTTGTAAGTTAGTGTTTTTTCACTTTTTGGTCCATGTAACGTCATTTTTTTATTATAATTTTAGTTCTTGCAAGTTTGTGCTTTTTTAATTTTTGATTCTAAGATATTTTGTCCATTTTTAGTCTTTGTAAGTTTGTGTTTTTTTCAATTTTGATTCCTATAAATGCAAACTTATGGGGATTATAAACGAAAAAAATTAGAATCTTATGTATGGCTCATGACACTCTAATTGCAAATTGGCTCAATTTTAAAACGTGTTATATGGCTTAATCTAACAATCCAAATCTTGCTTATGGGAGCTCTTTCCTCCGTACGAAAATCATACTCTCAAATTACCACATGAACATCAACGTTTTCTATTAGATTTCCAATCTGTCTCACTTTACAACATTTTTTTTGAATGAGCTGAGGTCCAAGGCATCGAGATAGGACTAATAATCCGAACTAGGTCGGCACTACCAAAACTATCCACCCTATCCCTCACCACAGAAATTTATTAAAAAGACTAAAACAAGAAGAAACAATACAAGCATGGGGTGATATAAGCCAAATCCATGAAAACACAATCATTTGAATCTGTAGTAGGGAATCCTACTCTATCTCTATGAAGCATAGGTCCCTAGAGAAGGTCGGCCAAAATTAACCCTAATTAACTGATTTAAAAATATATTTTTTGGACAGTTAAAAAAAAATCACTTTTTAAAATAGCATGATCCGTGAGTTAGTCTTGACCCTAACCCCATATTAAGTGGGTTATATGGGCCCCCCTCATTAAGGGGCTAAGGCCCACTAGGACCATTATGGAGGGCCAACTAGGCTAAGCCTAGGACCATTTTGACGACTCTAGAAGGGACATATCAAGAAAAATAGGGAGGGACTCCCACCAAATAAAACCATCATTTGCAATCCCAAAAGAGGCTAATCTAAATGCTCAGCTATTCCCCTCCTGGAGTATATGAGAAACTTTGAACTGGATAAGGTCTTAAGCCATTCATTTCTATCAGACCAGGGTACTAATAGAGGATTGTGGAACGCCTTAACCTCCAACTGTGAATCTGTTCCCAATCAACATGAACGTCAACATTCTCTATCAAATTCTCAATGTTTCACACGAAAGATGGTTTGTAGTCAACGAAGAACCTAGGATATTTTAAGACGGGTGAAGCTTCAGTCTCGGTGTAAACACTTTTCTTCACATGTGCTGGTTCAGACTAGAGCATTTCCTTTTCTATTGCATTGAGCCTATTCAATTTCGTAAAACTTAGTGCTATACAATCTTAGCAAACTAGGATCGAAACTAAGTTTGAGTGACAGAGCAAATGGTATAGCAAGAATAAGTTGATGCACAAGCTAAATCCTTTGAATGTTTTCCAATTGTGAGGTTATTTAAATTTAAGTACAAATTAGCAAAATGTTTACAATTGAGCAAAGCTATTTTGTACCAAAACAGAGTTACAGAAGTTATTTTGTATGGCTCACGATATAATTCCAAATTGTTTAACTTTAAAACGTGGTATTTGTTTAATTATTATACGTTGTCACAATTCCCAAGCCAATTATGAAATATTTTTTGTAACAAATATCATTTTCCAAGTATAAAATGATGCGATGATCTGAACTAAAATACATGGTTGGTATCTGAACTAGGCCTATCGCCTAATATATTTAAGTTGTATACTGACTACGGTACAATCTAAACTTTTAATGAATTGAAGCTGATCTTGTACATCTTTGATATTTATTACTCACACCAGAATCTTTAAAGCATCTGAATGTTTCACCAAATCAGATTGGTCTTTGTCTTTGTAGAATTATTTGGTTGTGAGTGTTTGGATTGATGAAAGAAAGATAAAGCAGGAGCTCGTAATATGTATGCTCAAATAAACTATATATCCCACATTGGGAGGTGAAGCCCTAAGATTTTCTTGCCTGTATTCCTATCTTGCATCTAACATTGTGACGGAAAGTTCGTTAACTGAGAACAATTTGTTATTTGATTGATTTCCCAACGAACTATTTGCTTCGGACGGAACATTTGTTTCAGTGTAAAAATCAGGAACCTTTGACTTTGGCAATAATTTATCACCATCCAACATTATTACCACTGACGACATGTCTGGCCTATCTTCTGGTCTGTGTTGCACACATAATAGGCCTACCTGTACATATCGTATAACCTCACTGGGTGTGCATTGTTCTTTTAGCACATCATCCAATAGTTTCATGCCATCCCTTCAGTCCGTAATCTCCATGCCTAAGAAGGTGAGGATTATACTATTAGGTTCGAAATAATTCGTTTCATACTAAATAGTAGCATAGTCAGATCAGTATGCCTACATGTCCAATAAGATTATTGCAGTGTTCTGAGTCTGAAAATTCACTGTTTTTCTTTCCACTTACAATCTCTAGTACAATCACACCATAACTAAAGACATCAGATTTCAATGAGAAATGCCCACGTGCAGCATACTCAGGTGACATGTAACCGCTGAAAATAAATCATCAAAGTAATATAATTAAAACTTGACAGCACAATTTCAAACAATCATTAACCAGAAGAAACTAGTTTACTATGTTCCAGCCACCCTATTTGTGTTTTTCTCAACATAGTCTCTGAAAAGTGATCGAGCCAAGCCAAAGTCTGATATTTTGGGATCCAAATTTTCATATAGTAAAATATATTAGCTTTTAGATCTCTATGAATAATCCTCAGCCTAGAATCATGATGAAGATACAAAGTCCTCTAGCAATGCCACTAATAACATTGAAACACTTATCCCAATCTAGCAACTTCCGTTTAGATACATCTAGTCAATTATAAAATCTATTTAGCATAGCTGTTATACTCTCCATATTTCCATACACTACAAATAAGAAATAAGAATATTGTTAATTGTAACTGTGTTTAGAAATTAGAATAAATCATGAGGGCTCCAACCAAAGACAAAGTAGTCCAAGCTGTGGTTGGGCATGTATTCAAAAATCAATATTTTTTTTTTCTCCTTCAATGCAGCAACCAAGAAGCTTTACAAGATTACGGTGCTGAAGTTTGGAAATCAATGCCACTTCAATGCATCAACGTTGTCTATCAGATTTCCAATCTGTCTCAATGGATCAATCCATTCTCTACCGGATTCTTTTACCTCAACATTCTCTATCAAATTCTCATTGTTTCACACAGCAGATGCTTTGCAGTCAATGAAGAATTGAAGATCTTTTAAGACAGCTGAAGCTTCAGCCTGCGTGTAAACACTATTCAATTACATAAAATATAGTACTACACGATGTTAGCAAACAAGGAAGGAAATTAGGTTTGAGTCACAGAAAATGGTATAGCAACAATAAGTTGATGCACAAGTTAAATCCTTCAAATGTTTTCCAATTGGGAGCTTATTTAAATTTAAATGCAAATTAGCCAAATGTTTACATTTGAGCAATGCTATTTTGTACCTAAACAGAGTTTATTATGTACGGCTCGTGATACTCTTAATTACAAATTGCTTAGTTTTAAAAGTGTTATTTGTTTAATTATTATACCTTGTCACAATTCGCAAACCAATTATGACAAAACAAATTGTAACGAATATCATTTTCGTAGAATAAAATGCAGCAATAATCTGAACTGAAATACAAGGTTGGTGTCTGAACTAGACCTATCACCTATTATATTTTAATTTGTATACTGGTTAGTGTTCAACTTAAACTTTTAATGCAAAATATTCACAGTGGAAAAGCTAAAATCATTGCATATTGGTAAGCTATAATTATACGAAACTGATCTTCTTCATCTTTGATGTTTATTACTCACACCAGAATGTTTTAGAGGATCTAAATATTTCACCAAATCAGATTTGTCCATTCTAAGGAATCTGAGAAAGAATCTTCTTTATAAGACTGTATTTATTTGTCTGTCTTTGAAGAACTATTTGGTTGCATGTGTTTCGATTTATGAAACAAAGATAAAGCCGGAGTTCATAATATTATCACTTTCACAAATTATGTCTACTTAGATAAACTATATATTCCACATTGGAAGGTGATGCCCTAAGATTTTCTTGTCTCCGTTTTCTATCTTGAATCTAACACAGTGATAGAAAGTTCATTAACAGAGCACAGCCTGTGATTTGCCAATGAACTATTTGCTTCCGATGTAACCTCTGCTTCAGTGTAAAATCCAGGAACCTTTGGCTTTGGCAATAATTTTTCACCATTCAACGTTAATACCACTAACGACATGTTTGGCCTATCTTCTGGTCTTTGTTGCACACATAATAGGCCTACCTGTACACATCGTATAACTTCACTGGGTGAGCATTGTTCTCCCAACATTTCATCAACTAGTTGCAATGCCATCTCTTCAGTCCATAATATCCACGCCTAAGAAAGAAAAAACTAAATTACTAGGTGGGAAATAATCCAATTTATACTAATTAGTAGCATCGAAAGATCAATATATACATGTCCAAGAAGATTATTGTGGTGTTCTGGGTTTGAAAATTCTGTGTTTTTCTTTCCACTAAGAATCTCAAAGTACTATCACACCATAACTAAAGACATCTGATTTCAATGAGAAATGTCCTCGTGCAGCGTACTCAGGAGGCATGTAACCGCTGAAAATAAATCATCAAAGTAATATAATTAAAACTTGACAGCACAATTTCAAACAATCATTAACCAGAAGAAACTAGTTTACTATGTTCCAGCCACCCTATTTGTGTTTGCTTCAACTTGATCCCCAAAAAATGATCGAGCCAAACCAAAGTCTGATATTTTGGGATCCAAATTTGCATCTAGTAAAATATTGCTAGTTTTAATATCTCTGTGAATAATCCTCAGCCTAGAGTCTTGATGAAGATACAGAAGTCCGTGAGCAATGCCACTAATAATATCGAAACGCTTATGCCAATCTAGCAATTTCCTTTTCGATTCATCTAGTCAAATAAATACACACATCTATTTAGCAGCAGTTACAGTCTCCATAATTCTTTACACTACAAATAGAAATAAGAAGATTGTAATTTTTAGCAGATGTTCAGAATAAATCATAAGGGCTCCAACCAAAGACAAAGTAGTCCAAGCTGTGGTTGGGAATGTATTCATAAATCAACAGTTTTTCTTCCCCTTTAATGCAGCAACCAAGAAGCTTTACAAGATTACGGTGCTGAAGTTTAGAAATCAATGCAGTTTGAACTCTTCCAACCCTTGTCCATACTTCTTTGAAAGCCTTTTCACAGCTAACTCTTTTCCATCTATCAGTGTGCCCTGAAAAATAATTTTCTTCTATAGTGAGAAAGCTTATAAGGAAAATAGAAGTTCTGGATATCAGTTTTTTTTCCACCTTGTATACTGGTCCAAAGCCTCCTTCTCCAAGCTTGTTTTTGGTTGAAAGTCTCCAGTGGCATTAGCCAAGACTGAAAAACTGAAGTTGGCAAATCAATGTCTTCCTTCCTTAGTATATTTTTGTAATGCTTGTTGTAAATTTTTCTTGCAGCCCCTGAATTGTTGGAAAATAACAGTATATAACCATTGACACTTAATATGCACATGATGCTAAATTATATCTATATGCTTACCTGGATTTTTAGTTATCAATATGCATACACATATGATGATTAATCCAAAAGTAGTCACACCAACTGTTATTCCTACCATCTTTCTCTTGATTTTTCTCTGGCCACCATGATCTATAAGAAACAGAGCATGATCAGTCACCAACTTTAAAATAAAAGCTCTATTGACTAAAGCTAAGAAGAGAGTGAGTTTAGTTTATTTAAACTGAGTGGGGGAGAAACAAATTGTATTTAATTTGGAAAAGTAAATTCTTGTAATAGTTAAAATGCATTACTAATAATGTTCTATGTAATTAAAAAAGTCTTGCAAATTACAGATCTTTGTTTGATTTATTGTCTCACCTTGAGCATAGCATTTCTAGCCACAATAATAAATTGTTTATTTAGCTCACCTTTGAATGATCTCATGGATACGTACTCCACCCTTTTCTCTTAGAATAATGCAATAATCAGCAAGAAATCAAACAGGAAAAGAGAGCAAAGAAGGCAAAGGAAAAAAATTAAAAACAAAATGAAAAAAAAATGGAGTACCTAATTCTGAAGCGGGGAGTCTGATATATAAGTCTTGTCCCGATTCAGTGAAGTTTCTCAAGTCAACTAGGGTATTAAACCAAAGAAGACAGCCACTTCCTCCATCACGAATATCTAAATTTGCATATGCTGTACAATAACAGTTTTTAAGACATGAATTCTTGCATTCATCAAGGTTCATGGTCTTACTAAACCATGATGAAGACGTGTCTGGCAATTTCATGCGTGTGTATTTCAAGAAGCCATCTGTATAACTGTTTTCGCAATCGATTTATTCCTTGGAACACAACCATCGGACCAAATTGCTATATTCCATTGATCAGGATTCTTGGGGACATATCCTCTCAGGCATTCACAAGTTGGAAGTACATAGCCATCAAAAGTGCATACAGAATTTGCGCTACAAAAGGCATAATTCTCGCATTGATCGTCCACCTTTAACAAGACCACTTGCTGGGTGCGTCTATGAGTTGTCCAAAACATAGTCTGCGCCATGCTTGAAGGGGTCAGTTTTAATATGCCGAAGGTAGATCTAAAAGGAGGGTCGAACTCATAAAACACCTCTTTTTCATTGAGCACAAAGTTTTGTGAACGAGTTTGATCCAGGTTTCCAAATATAGTCAAGCCATTCCATGATCCATATCACGATATTATATCAGGTCCCTTGAATTTAAATATTTGAGGATATCCTCTAAGGTCAATTTTGATAGTATATTCTCCCTCAGCAGGATCATCAACACTTCTCCAAGATGATAAAGATCTTTCTAGACCAGTCTTTTAAGTTCCATCCAAGTTTCATTCCTGCCGTTAATGTATCACATGGATAATCAAAACTCTGCCACAAGATGGCATCCTCATTAGTTCCCTGTCCATATTTCACTACAAAATTTCCTGAATCCAAAAGATAAACAATTGGGTTATTCGCTGCTTTGATCGATATATTGGATGACCAAATGTTGCTGTTTGTAGCACTGAGAAGCTGAAGAATCCCGTTTTCACTGAGTTTGAGAACTCCTGAGTTATTCTTAAGAGGTGTATTTCGGTTAGCCACCCACACTATTGTTAAAGGGGATACATTTCTGAAGCAGATACCCATGTATCGCGTTGTTGAATTTCCCAGGCTAAAGAAACCCAGTTCAGTAATTCCACCTGCTGAAACCAAAGTCTCACCATGTTGGATAGACTGACTCACTGCCAAACTGTCTAGTGAAGTGCTAGTTCCCAACATATCAAAGAATAAGAAGAACCAAATATGTAACATTATGATTCTATGTGCCATTATGATGTGGTAGCAACAGTGACTTCTAAGAGAATGACCATCACATAGGATAAGAACGAACTCAATAAACCAAGGTGGAAGATGGTTCATAATAGAGTAATACCATGACAAGACCCATGCTGTCACAAAAAAAAGACTAGGAAGTCAATTACAAAGTCCATTGTCGAGCTGTAGCATGGAAACATACTTACAACCATACTGGTGGATGTAGTTGCGTTTCCGAGAGAATTATAAAAATTATACTCAATGGGTTCGAATAGTTGAAAATAGAGGGAACGAAATATAAAAATTTAACACATTTATTTGTAATTTCATCAAATTGATGGGGTTCATTTGCACACCCTGTCTTCAATTTGGATCTGCCCATGTGTATGATCAAACTAGCACAAGATTGTTTTAGCTTAACCAGTGATTGATTTTAATTGGAGTCTTCGATATCATATACAGTTGCATTAAATACTCAGTGAAAAAGTTTTGTTGCCTATAATGATCATACTAGCTCGAGCAGGATTGGATTGACTCACATGAGATACTTGTGATCTATACAAAAAAAAAAAAAAATATAGAAATATACTTTTGTATGATTTAGCATTTTTTTCTAATGAAGAAAAATGATATTATCACTCTTAATTGTTATTTTTTGCTGTGTTATAAAAAAAAAATGCTAAATCTTACCAAAGTATGTTTCATGCAATTCATACAAATGATTTGATATCTGCGTGGAGTCCTTTCTCTCTACCCTCCCTGCAATCACTTGTGTTGTTTTCCACCAGTGGGGTTGAAGCGGATGCAGAGGAATTACTTGCACCATTTTCCCACTGGTGGAGTTATGCTTCAGGACAAGGGTATCACCGAGGTTTTATAATGTGTAAAACCATGATGGCATTGTGGCATTGTGCTTCCTGACAAGAGAGCTCCGCTACCCCCTTAGGCAAAACTTTTCACCTTCTCAACCTCTCATTGAATTCCACATTCCTGCCATGCTCTTAGCTTCCTCACTTTGTCATAGACTTATTTTTGAATTTTTATACTTTCAAGGACTAAAGTGTCAACACCTTAACTTCTAAGGCCTAAAATGGCAGTATACATATATGAATAACTTGTGAATACCAGGACAGTTTCCATTAAGAGTTTTTTTTTTTTTTTTTTTTTTTTTTTTTTTTTTTTTTTTTTTTTTTTTTTTTTTTTTTTTTTTTTTTTTTTAGATTAAAACAAAAACCAACAGCACATAGCAAACAGACATCCATAACATTTCCTGTAAAACCCGTTGGAACATATAGCACTGCTCTATTCAATGGAATGTTAATTTTAGTTAATGGAATAAGAAGGAAACACAACATAAAGCAGAATTGAAAGCTAGCAACACTCTTTACTATTAGTTAGAATTTATTGAAAATCACAAATTTTAGTAGATCCCAGCTCTAAATTAGGAGAGAGAGTCTTTAAATGAGAAGTATGACTCGTCAAAATTTATCATTTCAAATAAATTTTAACCAATAACAAATAGGGTTTCTCCAACATAAATATAGTAAGTAGTTTCTAGTGTCAAGTTGAATGTCATTTTCTTTCTTTAATGTCACTTGTAAATGTAATGTCGAGTTTCTCAACCGCCCGAGCATTCAATCGGATATTAGATATTAAGTGCAAAGTTACCCAAAGTTGACTTGGACTAAACTTAGACTGACAAACAATCAAGTGAAACAACTTAAATTTAATTTGACAATGGATGTATTAATTAATTTGATCAACTTGCTGGTTGATAAATTGAGTTGAACTAGAGATAAAAATTACTCTCATTACTTATTTAATAAGTTGACTACAAATATGATACATATAAAACTTAATTGACACTACTACAAAAAGTACTTTCTACGTCGGTTAAAACCCCCTTCAACATCGATTCCGCAACCTTCGTTGTTATGGGTGCCGTTGATAACAAACACTTTCTACGTCGGTTGTTGAACCGTCTTAGAAAGACAAATTCAAAGACGGTTCTTAGCTTAGAACCGTCTTAGAAAGCCACTATCTAAGACGGTTGTTAGCAAAAACCGTCTTAGAAAGTGACATTCTAAGACGGTCTTTGGTAACAACCGTCTTCGTTTCCATTAAAAAATATAAAAAATAACCAAAAACATAGGAAACTAAGATGGTTATAGAAAAGACTGTCTTAGAAAGAGACTTTCTAAGACGGTTCTTTGCTAAGACCCGTCTTAATATGTTACCTTCTAAGACGGTATTTTCCATAACCGTCTTAGTTTCCTATGTTTTTGGTTATTTTTTTATATACTTTTTAGACGTTTTTTTATACACACATAATAATAGCAAAATCTTTTTTTAACAAAATACAAGCATTTAAAAAAAATTGAGGACATAGCTTATTGATCAATAATCATGGGAAAATCTGGTTTTCAAATTATTGATTACCATTTGCAGTCAACTCTTTTTAACATACACCCTACACTATCAAGGAGCAAGATGCATCATTAAAGAGAGAAAAGGTACATCACATGAGAAGCAATAAACATGGCATTAGAATCACAGCAACTAGCTAGAATTTTATGAAACTATTTATAAAAATGAATTCTTAGCATAATTATTCAGCAACCAAAAGAATTTACAAAATCTAACTACTATATAACACAAGAAGTACTTATAAACTAGCACAAATAAAGAAAAAATAACAAACTTTGCAATTTTTCTCTATGACCTATGCATGTCTAACAAAATTGAAACTGGGGACTGTTGGAAAATATAACCCGAGGCATAAAGGGACCAATATTCTCCCTGCAGTTTAGTATCTTGCAAACACAATACATCCATTTGCCAGAATATTTTTAATCAAACTACAGTTTTAATACTTAGAAATTACATCTGTTTTAACCAAATGAAAAGATTGCTAACAGTTTGTGTGACTCATCAATCTTTTCCACATATTTGTTGGTTCCAATGATATCCTCACAAAGCTCTAGAAAACCTTCATCATGAGGCCCTTGAGCTTTTGGTTTCATAAGTGAAATCTGCTAAACTTCACCCTAATAAGAAATAGATCAAACATCAAAAGAGGTAGATATAAACAGTTCCTAAAAAACTAAAAAGAAAGAATAACAAATACCAAACTTCACCCTAGTAAGTAGTCACCATTTATTAGCAGTTTTATGTTTTGAAGTACCTTCCAATTGTAATGATCCTGAAGCTACATATATTTCCTTTAATAATTCTACCTTCTTGGTGCAAATAATAATGGATGCATACCTGAGATTTGGCAAAGTCTCGAAGATCTGATGGAGTAAAGGAATCTGAAGCACATTTTAGTTTTGGTGTCTTTGATGTTAACATATAGCCACTGTAAACAGCAGCTAAGAATGCAGATGCAACAGGATGTTGCAAAGAGTTCCATTGGCTCACCCATATAAGACCATCTGTATGAGAGAAAAAAATTAAAAAAAAAAAATTATTGAACATATATCAGTAGAAGTATAATTCCAAAATGAATTTCAAACATTTAAAGTCGAAAAAGTATTTTCATTCAACCTTCCTGTCGGATGTCATTGAGGAGGATGGATTTTAGAGTGGAAGCATCAGAAAAGCATGTGGAAGAGATGAATGCTGAAGAGATACTAAGATCCCATTCTCAGTTTCTCACCACAAGGAATATAACGCGAGAAATGGGAGATGCAATCCAAGATGTTTGCAGAGATTTTGGAGAAATGAGAGAAAGGCTTGACAGTTTGTATACCATTCTACCATTGATGAAGGATTTGGTTAAGCAAAAAGAGCCAATTCATGTAGAATACCATGCAGGAAGTTCTAACCTGGTTAGAACTAGTCAACCATAATAATAAATAAAGGTGAGGAAAGAATAATTGTTTAGTATTTTAATTAAGAGTGAGAAAAATGAGAATCACACCCTCTAAATTATATATTATTATAATTTATTATAAAATAATTTAAATACATAAAATGTTCATTTGTTAAATGACCATTGGTATTACGTAACAAAAATTAATTTATTATACATGTCAATATAATTAAAATAATTTATTTAGAATGTATTATTATACAGAAAAAATATGATTTTTATTATTAAAATTACTTTAAAAGACAAACTTAAAAAACACTTAAATAGTTTATAATTGATTAAACAATATAAAAATATTTTAGGCCAACAGTGTGCACGTACAAATCAAAGTCAGAATAAAGTCAATTTTATTATTTCACGTGGGAAGAAAAACTGATAGACTAAGGTCACTTGCGTGTAAAGTTATAATTAAAGAACTGCATAAAGTGGAATTACCCAGTTTTGATAGGCAATATTCAACCGTATGGCTGGCCAATGCCTTTTAACTTTAACTGAAATGATGGTTGATATCAATAAATCACATAAGCAATATTGGAGCAGCATAAGGCAGGGGAACATAAGCAATACCTGCCATGAATAAGAATAATTAATGCCTAAGTATATATATTTCTCATAAAGAGCTCCTCAAAAATCATAATTTTTTTCAATTAAAAAAAGATTACTGATATGTGCCTAGAACATGATGTTTTCAAGCTCAATTAAATCTTTAAATCAATCATTTTATATGATAAAAAGCTTCTAATTGGTATGAATGTGAAAAATTTGCCTCAATGATATATTTTGGTTAAATTGAAATGATTAGCAGGTAATTTTGAGTAAAAGAGATGCAGAGAAGAACAAGAGAAGTCGTGGCGCGACCAGCGCCAACCACCGCGCTGCCAGCGCCAACTGGGTCCAAATGGCACCATCCGGGTGAATACTCGCGCTATCAGCTTGAGTACTGCCCTGGAAATGGCATTTCCTCTGGAAGTTGGCGCGATCCGCGCCATCCTCCATGCGGTCAGCGCCAGAGCCAAAATGTCCACGCTATCAGCGCCACACACCGCGCGATCCACGTCAGACCTAAAATCTGCAGAGTTATAAAGCTGTCAAGGGTTAAACTTGGGTTTTCACTTCCCCAAGTATAAATAGCAGCACCCACTTCTGGTTTAAGGACTTTGGTGGGACGAAAATCTTCACCAAAGGAAGAGAAAGAGAGCTTGGAAGCTTAGCTAGGGTTTGGGTGTGATGGGAAGAGGGTTCTTCCCTCTTCCCTTCCTCTTCTTCCTTGTACATACCAGCAAGCATGCTTCTTTTTGTTGTACCAAGGCCATCCATGTTAGGTTTGGCTAGTTTCCTTTTGTAGTTAGGGCAAATACTCAACGTACTTCCATTTGAATTGGATTGAATGTTATTATTCATTTATGCCAAGTTATTTTACTGCACTATGCTTGAATATTTGTATCTCTTTCTTAGACTTGATCAATCTAGTTGAGAGCTCGGAGCTAGGGTTCACAATAGGGATATTGGGGCTATAGTCTTGGAACCAAGTGTGGTAACTTGTTTTACATCACCTAGGGATAGGGATGTATGCTTGCAATCTTTCTAGTGCATCACTTAATGCTTAACCTAATAAATACTGCTAAGGAATTAGAGTATTGAAAGGGGTTGAAGGGTTAATGTCACTAAGGGATTAGGGCTTAACTATTAATGAATGAGGATGCATGATTGAGTAGCTGGTGTAGATGAATGTTGCAAACAAACCATGTAAGAATGTTAGGAGCATGGAGTGTGGGTCTCCCTAGCCACATTAGCTTACGTTTGGTACAACCATTATCTATTTTGTGTATATACTTTATGCTTATATTTAGCTTTTAATTTATTTTACACGTAACAAAAATTAATTTATTATACATGTCATATAATTAAAATAATTTATTTAGAATGTATTATTATACAGAAAAAATATGATTTTTATTATTAAAATTACTTTAAAAGACAAACTTAAAAACACTTAAATAGTTTATAATTGATTAAACAATATAAAAATATTTTAGGCCAACAGTGTGCACGTACAAATCAGAGTCAGAATAAAGTCAATTTTATTATTTCACGTGGGAAGAAAAACTGATAGACTAAGGTCACTTGCGTGTAAAGTTATAATTAAAGAACTGCATAAAGTGGAATTACCCAGTTTTGATAGGCAATATTCAACTGTATGGCTGGCCAATGCCTTTTAACTTTAACTGAAATGATGGTTGATATCAAGAAATCACATAAGCAATATTATATTGGAGCAGCATAAGGCAGGGGAACATAAGCAATACCTGCCATGAATAAGAATAATTAATGCCTAAGTATATATATTTCTCATAAAGAGCTCCTCAAAAGTCATAATTTTTTTCAATTAAAAAAAGATTACTAAATTTGTAAAATATATGGATGTATAAATCAAGTATGTAGGAAATAAAGATTAAAAGTTAATTAGTTGTTACATGACACCTTAAAAAGTAATGGTCTATATTTGTTATTCTGATTTCTCATTCTCACAAAAAATGTGATATTTTCAAGAAACAAAACAGCAGCTAATCCTTGTTTTAATTGGTTTTATTTTTAACCATCTATTTAAATTATAGGGCTGAATTCACTCCTTTTGCACACTCATCCCTCATCTAATCTGATATGCTTATATATATTGCTGAAGGGACCAAATTCTATATTATTCCTAAAGCCCCAACATTCCAAGCTCAAGCAGAAAGGGGATATTACCTTCTTCACAGACTTCTTCTCCCTTACCATAGATGACAAAGCTCAAGTTCATACCAGCTCTTTCGTAATCCCCTAAATCAGAAAAACACTGGGCAGCAGATTCAGCCATTCCTATGACCCATGACCCAGTTCAGTTTGGGCATAGCAACCAATTATTTGCATCCTATAAGCTAGAGGCAACCACTTCTGCTGGTGTTCGTCAGTGCCTTGTCCTTGGATAGCAGGCACAAACATACCCTGCAAAAGAATATAAATAACTAAAAGGGTTCAGTTCCTTGGATAGCTAGAGGCAACCTCCCTTAATGCATCAACATAATGTCCAAGCCTTGCTAATTTCATGATTGCATTGAGCCTATTTTTGTTCAGCTTCTTTCTGTGCTTCATTCCCCAATTGGTGCCGGGCTTGAAAGGGTTCAGTTCAAGACAAGACATTTGGGACCTGGAAATTCAAGTCTCATTTGAAATTTGGGCTTTGTCATAACACCCTGAGCTTTCTCTAAATAAGCAAACAAAGCAAGACTATAACAAATGTAATTTCTCGATCAGCACTTTTTAATGAGAAACAGGTGTCATAAGTTTACAACATATTAATTTGGATACATATTTTAATTGCATGTAACAGTTTAAAATTAATTTTATCGAACTTTAAAATAAATAGGCCCTAAAATAATTGTTTATCCCTTAATGAATAAAAACTAAGTGTGCCTCTAGTGTTCATATTGGGGGAAAAAAGAGAGGTAATGAAAAAATAGATGCCGGAAAAGGAAGTACGGATAAGTGGATAACATTATTGGTAAGATAAATCCCATAGCAAATTCTCCGCAATAACCACTTGGGTTACCAAAGCTTGCGAACTCCACAGCCACGATCCTTTTCCCAGTTGCACACGCCAGTGAAGCTGCTGGTCTAACAGATTTCACTACAGGATGGAAATTGCCCCTCCTAGACACCCATGAATTCACGTTGGCAGGGTCCTTCTCTCCAACTATACTGCAGATTGTGTCTCTGTTCACATTTAGGATCTCAACCTGTGCTGGTCCTCTTGCTTCCTCTTCAAAAATGACAAGCAAATTGTCTTGTGGGTTGAGGAAAGATCTTGGGATGTGGTACTCCGATTGAGTAGGCTTTCCAAGTGGAGAGACGAAAGTCATCCAGTAACGACCAATGTTGTTTCCGTTGACCCACACCATTCCCTTCCCCATACCACTCATCCTTATGGCAACAGGACCTGTTCCCTCTGGGCAGCCAAATCTTGTCCTGTGCCAGCTCAAAGCCCTTGGAACTGCACCAAGTGGTTTCCACTTTGCCCTCCTTCATGCTTCCTCGCTGAAAGAAGAAGAAGAATATAGATACTAGATGTTGAAAACGCGTGCACCACCGAAAGCAAAGCGCAGTTTTTCAAAAAGCGCACAGTAATACGCATTATTTTATTATTTTGTTACTGTGCATACGCGTTTTGTAACTCCTATATAAAGGAGCGCTTGGCATTCATTTTTAGTATCCCACACTTGAGAATTACCAAGTGTTCTTCAATAGCTAGAGTGAGTGAGAGTGTATTCTCCTAGTATAAGAGAGAGTGGTAAATTTGTACTCTCCTTATTTTAGAGAGAGGTGTGAAAATTTCTTCCACTTAGTGAAAATTCTTCTGATCTTGCCCGTGGTTTTTCCCAAATTGGGTTTTCCACGTAAATTTTGTGTGTCCATTTCTCCTTTTCTCATCTCTTATTTTAGCTGTGTGTGTTATCACTTCGTCACTCTGGTACCTAACACTAGATAGATCTACAGTTTGCAACCAAACCCAATAATCTGTTTGAAAATTGAATCACAAAATAGTGTCATTAAATTGAGGAAACAGAAACGTCACCGTTTAAGGGTAGTGTTTTGCAATTGAAGCCACAACCACACTGGGGGTTCTCGAGGAAGTTCTCACGCCAAAATCAGCGGAAGTGATTTCGAGAGAGAAGTAAATATTGTTTCCCTGACGAGAGACCTTGACAATGTTGAGCCAAAGGAGCAAGATTTTGAGAGTAACACCTTTGAGACGAGCACGGAGGGCTTCCGTCGAGCCCGACGGAGACGACCAGCACGAGAGGGCGGGAGCCACGGTGGCACGAGCGGAGCGAGACAGAGAACGTGGGGGAGAGGGAGAGCTTTGAGGAGAGAGAGGGACAGACATTGGAATCTTAGGGTTTGAGGAGAGAGTGTCCAATTTAATTTTAGGGAAAAGAATGTGAACGGGCGCCGAAGTGTGAGCAGATGCGCGTAAAAGGGTTTAATAAACAAAGACGATTTTTTCAAAACCGTATTTGTATACTATTTTCAAAAATGGTTATTCTAAAACTGTCTTTGTTTATTTTCTCTTATTTACACTTTGTCACCGCGACACATATTAAGACGGTTACAAAAGAACCATAGTTGATTGGATGTCGTAAAATGGGCATTTTGTAGTAGTGTTTGAGGTTGAATTAAATCAAATCTCATCATATTAAATTAAGACATGTTCTATAGGCTCATACCTTTGTGTCTTTGAGTTCTAAGGAGACAGGAACCTACGTCTGGGGGATGAACCATGACTGTGTGATCAGAGCATGATTTATGGCTTGTTGAACTTCTATGATGAGGGGCCTCAAATTTGGCCTTAGAGGATCATTCTTAGACAGTTTTATACCTGCCTGGGATACGGTCACACTGTTGTTTGACAAACCCAAAACTATATTTAATCTCTTTTGAAGCTTTTCAGGCTACAGCCTTTACTAAAAAAAATAAAATTAAGACATGTTGGCTCAACTTAATTCATTTCAACCCGCAATAAAACACAAATACCATGCATCTAATATTTTGGGGAAAATATCATTAAACCCAAGACAGGTTACGTCTAGTGTGAACGCTCTTTTAGAACGGAGACAATCCAAAAACAAAAAGTGCAGAAATGAACCGTACCTTCTTTTTTTAATGTGAAATTGTGTACATTTGAACTTGATTTAGGCAAACACTGTAGCAAAGACTGAGTTTTGGCATGATATGTACAACTTCTTAGCCAGAAAAAATTGGTATGTTATCTTTCAAGTTAGATCGAGTATCCTAGCCAATATATTATTTTTTAAGAAATTGGCATGTTATCCCAGAGAGAACCCGGGTTGACTTGGCTCGGGCAATAGTTTCTCACCATTCACTCATTCAGCATTAAAATCACTACAGACATGTTTGGCCTATCTTCTTGTCTTTGTTGTACGCTGTTACTAACCTCTACTCAGATAACGGAAATAAGAACAGAGATGGAGACCATTTGCCTGAATAACTTCAGTTTTCTCATATATTCAATAACCAAAGAGCTGGAAATAGAAAAGACAAAGAAAAACAATAAAGATAGTGTGAAACGATTTTATAGGTTTCACTCTCTCCCACTCCCAAACACAGGGCCCAGACTCTACTCAGATTCCCCCCTTCCCTCACGCTGCCAACCCACCCATATAACTAACTCCCATCCACCTACAAGTGCTCCATTCTGTTAGGCTATGTTTGGGAGTTAGGAGGGGAGGGGAAGGAAAGAGATTCAAGGGGAAGGGAGGGGAAGGAAAGGAAGGAAAATGAGGGAAGTTCCTTCCTCCTTGTTTGGGAGTTAAAAATTTATGAAGGGAGGGAAATTGAGAGTTAATGAGATACTTTTATATAATTAATTTTAATAGTAATTTTAAAGTGTATGATAAATAAATTTTAATTAGCATCAAACTCATCAATAATTATTCATCACAAAACATTGATGGGTAGAATAGTAATTTTAATTAATTTTCCTTCTAAAAACCCCCCAAATAGGGGGGATTATAATTTCTAAGCATTGGA
>PYAF01005638.1:302180-321746 GCA_007407185.1 Glycine tomentella
ATTAATTTTCCTTCTAAAAACCCCCCAAATAGGGGGGATTATAATTTCTAAGCATTGGAGGGTTTTGGAGGAGTTTTAAAAATCCCCAAATCCTTTCCCTCAAAAATTATAACTCACAAACAAGGAGATTACTCCAGCTAAACCCTTCCTTTCCCTCCCCTCCCCTCCTAACTCCCTCTCCCAAACATAGCCTTAAGGGGTAATGTGGGAAACCCCTGGCCGAAGTGGCAAAACTAAGCAATCCTCACTTGGGTCATTATTTGGACTTGCAACTGTACCAGGGCTCGACACTGCACCAGGCCATCTCTTCCTGTTTTTATCCCTTTTGTATTTCTTATTTGGATTGTATCAATACTCCCGCCATTTGGAGAACCTTGTCCTCAAGGTTAAAATTTGGAAATTGATATTTCATCACCTCAAACTCCTCCCAAGTATTCTCAAAGTCTGGTAGATGTTTCCATTTGAGTAACACTTGAAGTGTGCCTTGTATAGAACGCCTCACATCGACAAGTGCTTCCGGTTCCATCACTAGCTCCCAGTCTTCACTTAAAATTGATGGAAGAGGCTGAACTGCATCCCCTGTATTGATGGCCTTTTTAAGGAGGCTGATATGAAAAACGGGGTGAACTTTACAATCCTGTGACAAGTTTAGTCTGTATGGAGATTCACCAATGCACTCCAGCACTTGATATGTCCCATAAAAACGCGGGCTCAACATTTCATTGATCCTTCTGGCAATAGTCTTAACTATTAAGACAGTATGGCTGAATGTTAAGAAACACCCAATTACCCACATTAAAATGAAGATCCCTGCGTTTCGGATCTGCATAGTATTTCATCCTATCCTGTGCTTTCAGCAAGTGTTGTTGTAAGGCCTGTAAAATCATGTCCCTTGTCATTAAAGACTCTGAAACAGCATCTACTGCCGGAATGAAAGTTTCACATTTGAATAGAGTAGGAGGCTCCCGACCGTACAACCCTTTAAAAGGAGTCATGCATGTGGCCTCCTTAAATGTAGTGTTATACCAGAATTCATCCCAAGACACATAATAACATGTCATTACCATACATCTAACTCTGTATTTTATCCTAATCGAAAACCTAACATTTTAGAAAATAATAGGGCTATAACAGAGCAGAGTTGTGATTCAGAAGTTGCAAGTCGTCTCAACATAACATGCTCTATGTTGTCATTACCTTTCTCATGCCTGCAGGATGGCTCCTGAGGTGCTGCAACCAGCTGGAAGTCGCTATAATTCCAAGTCAGACAGTCATTCATTCAGTTCTTCTTTTTATCTGTCTTTTAGCTGTCTCTGCCAATTAATTACCAAAACCCTGTATTGCCATTTATGTTACTGTTAACTAACTCAAAACACATGATTGCTGCCAATGTGTTTTAGCATTAAGGGCATGGCTAGTGTACTGTACTATTTTCAATATTGTGTTGTTCGCTTGGTTTTTAAATCCGTTCAACTAATTTAGGGTGTGTTTGGATAAATAGTTTAATCGGATGAGAGCTTATTATATACTTGACTGTGAACTGTGAAGCTTGTCGAATTGAAATAAGCTGAAAAGAGCTTATTCTAATAAGCTTTTCCATCAAGTTTATTGAAACAAGTTGTTCAATAGACTGCAAAACCTTTTTTGTTGTCTTTACTAGGATTGAATAATGGTATGGGCCAAGTTTATTGTTATTGCTGATGTGCATAAATGTTGACAGGGCTGATATTTGGTCTTTTGGGATTACGGCACTTGAGTTGGCTCATGGCCATGCACCATTTTCAAAATATCCTCCAATGAAGGTATTTACATCCAGTGGTTGTTCAGAGACAATGTCTAGACACATGTTAACATTGGACCGATTGAAGTTTATGTGATATAATTTGTAATAAAGGAAAAAGAGAGTTCACTTTTATTTCATGTATAGGTTCTTCTAATGACAATACAGAATGCCCCTCCAAGGTTCTCTAAGGTATTGCTATTTGATATGCTCATAGCATGTAATGCTTTCCAAGCCAATAGAAGCAAGGAATTAGTCATAATTCATCAATAATTGGTCATGAATGCTATAATCCTTGATTATTCCTTTGCGATCCTATTCTCAGTTAATTTGTGCAATTTCACAGCAGGAATACAACAAAACAAGTTGATTTGAGAAAAGTTGTGGCACTACTAGCGCCAGATCCACGCCATCCGCGCCAGCTAGAGAATTAGAGGTTTTTGGCTAAGAGTCTCACGCTACCAGTGTGGTTCTCGCGCCTCCAGCGGCATTCTCACTGTTAATTCACGCCACCAGCGTGGAGTCCGCGCTACCAGCGCCACAAGTGAGAAAAGGGCCAATTGTTGCTGCCAAGTCACGCCACCAGCGTGGATCTCGTGCCACCAGCGCCAACCCTCCTGCCATCTCACGCCACCAGCGTGAGATTCGCGCTACCAGCGCCAATAGTGAAGGAACAGGCTAATCCTGTCTGCAATGTGGCGCTACCAGCGTGAAGGTCATGCCACCAGCGTGGGAGTTCACTGTCTGTATAATTTTAAATGCTGATAAAGGGCAAATTTGGGGTTTCACTTCCCCCATATAAATACTTGAACCCACAGCATTGAATGCACTTCTACTGGATGAAAAATAGCTCACAAAGGGTTTAAGAAAGCTTGGGAAGCTTAGCTAGGGCTTGAGAGTTGAAGGCTCAAGTGGAGACTTTTCTCCATCTTCTTCTCCTTTGTGCTTCAGTTGGGCATGCTTCTTTTTGATGTATCAAGGTCAACCATGAATAGGTTTGGCTAGTTCTATTTTGTAGCTAGGGCCAAGCACTTGATGTAAACTTCCATTGGAATGTATTAAATGCTATTATTCATCTATCAAAAGTTATTTTACTACACTTTGTTTGAATGTTGTATATCTCTTTCTTAGACTTGATCAATCTAGTTAAGAGTTAAGAGCTAGGGTTTACAATAGGAATATTGGGGTTCTAGTCTTGGAACTAAGTGTAGTGACTTGCTTTATATTATCCAGGGATAGAGATGTATGCTTATAGCACTGCCATAGGCTTGATCTTATTCTCAAGTTCCTCAAGACAAGAAACATAAACATGTGCATAGTTGATCAAAAGGTCTTAATAGGGTTGTAACTTGGCTTGGTTTAAAGGTAGGAGTATTTGGAAAGTGACTAACAATCATTGAGATTGAACCTCTCTACTTTCATATACATTCAGATCTAAGTTGGGGTTTTCATTCCATTACTCCTTTTTAACATTTCTTTTCTTTTCTTCCTTTTCCTTTACATTGCATTTTCTTTCTTTTAATTTATTGGCTTCTATTGAAGACCATTCTTTATTTTTCATTCCTTTAGCTTCTAATGGAATTCAACCTGATTTTCATGTTCTTTTTCTTTCTAACCACTTAGCAATCCAATCTCAATTATGGTATTGTAATTAATATGGTTAAGGTATTGTATCAGGTGATTGAACAAAAAGGTCTCAAGCTCAAGGGCTAGCAATGGTAATATTCCAGGGAAGTCTATTTGGCCCAAACTTAATAGAACAAAATGTCTTTATCACATCAACAATGCATGCATCAGAGAGAAACAGAGCAAGTTCTAGTGTACTATTAGAGTGAGGTATCTCTCTAAAGGAAATAACTGTATAAGCACAATCCTTACTGGTTATGGTATCAAGCTAGACTCATGATGATATCATATTAAACATTACTTTCCATTTCAAAATGAAACTCAGTCATACAAGCATTCACACTCAGTTCATGTTCCACACAACGTCATGCTAGAATTCATGTCAACCAAGCTTCCAAAATATCAATTACATTCACTGAATTGGCAATTCTAAATCTAAGGCATGCTTTAGCAAAAGTGTCTAATATGTACTCCTAAAAGTTAAAATTAGACTCAAGATCAATTCTTGTAATTTCTATACGCATTGATCCACAAAAAATTTCAAAATTTCTGCCTATATCATATCTGTTCACAATTAACAAAAAGAAATTGTTCACCAAAAAGATTCATCATTTACAAAAAGAATTTTTTTCGACTAACGCTTGTTTCCTCAACTAACACGACCTATTCCCAGATTTAATTCAATTGCTGTCCTCAGCAATGACTCGCATAACAACGACGCACAAAATCAAACAAAATGGAATGCGTTACTAGAGGAAACAGAGTTCAAATCATACGCAATTAATTAAAACACTGCAAAAATGACTAGATGTCCAAGCAATTGCACCATCAGTTCACAAAAGGTGCACAGAAAGTCGAAAACAGCTAGAGTTCTAAAGTTCAAAACAAGAAATTGAAAGTAACATAAAGCGGAAAGTAGAGATAGAGATAAGGGAGATAAAGTGAAGTCAATCAACGAGGCTGGTCCTCATCTATAACGTCTGCTCCAGCTTGAGGTGGTGATGGATGTGCCTTTGGTGGTGGAAACTCGAAAGCAAGTGCAGGAGGTTGAGACTGAAAAGTTGTGGGATCGATGGACAAGCGCCTACAAATAGCTTCCAGCATCTGTTGTTGAACCTCTAGCATCCGATGCTGACTGTCCAACTTTTCCTGCATCTGAAGATAGCTTGACGAATCTTCGTAGATGTGCTCGCGACAAGGTGCATGGCTGGAAGAAGAAGCAGCTTCCTGATGTGGTGGAGGGGAAGCTGCTGTGGAGGAGGTGCTAGAATTTCAGGCTGTGGGGTTCCTCCAAATCATCTCGTGGTGCATGGCGAGGGCTTCTGGCAGCCATCTCCTCTGGAGTGAGCTCTGATGCACGAATTAGCTACTCCTGAAGTGCATGCTTCACGGAGTCCAAGTAAGTCTACAGAGACATGGTGGTGCCAACCTTCACATCCTTGGGCTCGTCCTCTAGAATATCCAAGCCCACATGCATGCACAGGTGGGAAATGAGAGAAGAGTGAGCTAACAGGGAGCGGCTGCTGCAATCCTGAATCATATGTAGAATTCGGTCAGAGAGGACATAGGAGATATCAAGGTTGATCTCCCTCAGCAAGACATACAGCAGACAGGCGTGCTCAACATTGACGTCTGTCATGTTAGTGGATGAGAGGATGGTGTGGTTGACAAATTGATGCCAGAAGTCAGCCTCTGGATGCAGCTCTTGCCTCTTGAGTTTCTCTAGAATAAAGTCTGAGCCCGACTTCATCTTCCAAGCAGAATACCTCGCAGTGATGTCACGACGAAGCTCATCCGCCAACTGGGGCATGTCACTTATCATAATAGTTGTTGTCATGCTAGTCTTGACATTTCTTGGATTTCTTGAGTCCCTTCTATACTCCCAATTTACATCCAGAAGTTATTACTTGCTATGGTATTCATTTTCTTTTTTTTTTTTTACTTGTTACTACAGTATTCTCATTTTTGGCATACAGCTCCTTGTGTACATGTAAGTAAGATATACTCTGTACCACCTAATGTTATATATTTTTTTTTTAGATTCTTTGCTACCAATCTTAACTCCACTTAACATTATATTTTCTCATGAAACACTTTGGCATAAATAATTGCATTAGTCTTGAAGGGTTGGCTTTCATCTGCTCACACCCTCTAATTGTTGTTGTTTGTTAGTATTATTGTGATAGAGAATCAAGAACATGCTGTACCGGTACAGCTGCAACTGCTTTTGTTAGTAATTATTCAGCACTCCTGCGGCTCTGTTTTTGGTATAGTTACAGTCTTTATATTTTTACTCATGGTGCTTACTGTTACTGTTTAATACTAAATTTGATATAGGATGGGTGATTCAGTTGAAGAAATTATGAAATGATTGTCTTGTTACCTTGACAAAGCACTACAGTGATGCTTTTGTACAAAAACGAGCATCAACAGTACCAAGAGGCTTTTCCAGCCAATGTCTTTCCTTCTGCTATATATGGTGCTGAGCATTTGTTACGTCTCTTTGTTCAGGGTTGCATGAATTTATTGCTATAAGCTCATGGTTTTGTCAAAGTCTTTTTTTTGTAGAGCTTTATTATTATGTTGTCCAATACTTTGGGATTCTAATTACCAGTGCCTTTTTTCTTGATTTGAATTTTGAAGTTAAGTTGCTCGAGTTATTGTTTTATGCTAGCATTGAAGATAAGACATTGATGGAACTTCAAGCACACTTGATTGATTTTCTCAGGTTTCATTGTTTTCGTCCTAGTGTTATGTTAGAAAAGTCACTGGTGATGAATTTAATTGGGAAAATATTGGCATTTTACTTAGAAAATTTGATGCAAAACTATTCACTTCATGGTGCAGGTTCTTCCAAAAAAAAAAAAAAAACAGAGCACATTCTTCCTTTCTACTTATCATGTTGCAGAAGGTATTGAGAACAGCACCAACAAACAAGGTGACTAGGCTTGTGGACAACAATTGTTTTTGCTTTGTACATAGTTTCACAGAGCTGTTGGTGGTATAAAATACTTGTCACAATTGCAGTTTACTTTTGTCATCAAAATGATGTGAAATCAGATTTGGTAAGTGTAAAACTTAGTTTAGGGAACTCAATGTTTTCACTGCTTAACTAGGAAAAATCAAGGTTTTGGTTGAAATGATTTTTGTTTCTGTCAAGCATGTGCTCTCACGTTCAAGCCCAGGAATGATTTTATTTTCAGATTTATTTTTGTGGATAAAATCATTTTTGAATTTAAATTATGATATCATTTTTTTTTTCTGTCTATGATTTAAGAGTAATGTAATATAAAGTGTTTTTTTTTCTGTTTTTTGTATAGGAAAGGACAAATTTGGAGAGGAGATGAAGAAGAAATGTACACTTGATGGTGTGAAGGTAACTTACTGCCTAATATGCATATTTTATTTTTTGTTATTTAATTTATTTAAAAAATACAAATGGTATTTTTTTTAGAAAAGTAACGAATTAAATTATTTACTTGCTAGCTTTAGAAATTATTCATGAGACATTATTTTATTTGTTTTACCCAATCAGTTGAAGTTTTATGTACTCAACTTACTTTTTTTATTTATAAAAATAACCTTGTGTTTTATTTGATGATTAAGAGTTTTTAAAAATAATAAATTGATTATTGAAAAGAAAAACTATTTGTTAAAAAAATTAAATAAATTTAAACTAAGATGGTTATTTGGAAAAACCGTCTTAGTTTAAATCTATTTATTTTTTTAAAAAAATTCACGTTTAACTAAGACGGTTTTAAGGAAAACCGTCTTAGAACTAAGACGATTTTTCCTAAAAATCGTCTTCATTTAAATTTATTTTATTTTCTTTAAAAAAATATATTTCTAAGACGGTTCTTCTGGAAACCGTCTTAGAATGGTTTACATTCTAAGATGATTTTGGCATAAAACCGTCTTAGAATAGTGACATTCTAAGACAGTTATGCCTTAAAACAGTCTTAGAATTGTAACATTCTAAGACGATTTTCAAAAGAACCGTCTTCGATTTCATCTTTAATTTTTTTTAAAGGTTTCTAAGACAGTTTTCTGGAGCAACCGTCTTAGAAACCTTGCCTACGAAGACGGTTCATTAACCGTCTTTGAAATTCTTACCTTTCAAAGACGCTCGCTACAAAGACGGTTCAACAACCGTCTTTGTACGGGTAAAACAACTGTCTTAAAAAAAGCGCTTTTGTAGTAGTGTCCATCTCCAAGCTTCTAATAATGATTTATGTTTTAAAATGAAATGCAGCTTTTGCTAATGAAGCGAGGAGGGGAAGAGATATATGTAGGACCTCTTGGATGTTGTTCTTCCCATGACCAATCAGATACTTTGAGGTACAACTATTATGAAAATTTCAATACAATTAAAGATCAATGACCATGTTTAAATTTTCTGATGGGAAAATTTTCACTCGTGTGTACACTACTTTTGTCATGAAGGAAATTCAAGGTGTCAAAAATATTGAAGATGGCTATAACCCAGCAACATGGATGCTGGAAATCACAACTCCTGAGAAAGAAAAGGAGTTGGGGATTGATTTTTCGAGGTGTACAAAAATTCAGAGTTATACATGTATTTTATTTCTATGTACTATAATCAAATTATAAAATAGGAAAATAACCTAACTTGTTGTGAGTTGTTATTCATAATTTGCTGATGTGAATATGTTACATTTAATTTAGGAGAAACAAGGCTATTATAAAAGAATTAAGCACTCCAGTCCCTGGTTCGAAGGACCTTTGTTTCCCTGAGTATAGAGATCATCCGGATGACCCACCGATCACCACAATCAAATGAGGTGATGATGTCATTGCCATCCATTGGTGGAGTAAGACATGTGTTCCCTTTAATATGGGATGGCTTATGTAAAAGAACTTATTAACATGACCCTTACATTGACTCAATATCAAGCAAATGGTCTTTAGTGTCTTTGGTGATGTTGGATTTTGAATTTGTGATTTTGCTGTGCTATAAGACCTACAAGTTGCTAGCTAGTTAAGTATTCAAAAGCTTTGCATCAACATTTAAACTTATTCAACATGATTTATTTCATAAAACCAAGGAAGAAGTGTATCTATCCATATAAAACAAACTGTTTTTGTAGGCTTTAAAAAAATAACAAATAGAAAATATTTTAAAGGAAACAAAGACGATTTTCCCATAAAAACAGTCTTCGTAGGTGTTTACAAAAAAAAAAAATAAATGGAAACAAAGACGATTTTCTTAGAAAACCGTCTTTATATGTGGACTTACAAAGATGGTTTTCCCTTAAAAGTCGTCTTCGTAGGTGTTTACAAAAAAAAAAAGAAAAAAATTGAATGAAAACAAAGACAGTTTTATGAGAAAACCGTCTTTGTATGTGAACTTACAAAGATGATTTTTCCTTTAAAATTATCTTCGTTGGTGTTTACAAAAAAAAATGGAAACAAATACGGTTTTTGCGGGAAAACCGTCTTTGAATGTAGATATACAAAGATGATTTTCCATTAAAAACTGTATTTGTAGTTGTTTAAAAAAAAAGAAAAAAAATTAAATGGAAATGAAGATGGTTTTTTGGAAAAACTGTCTTCGTAGGTGTTTACAAAAAAAAAAAATATAAATGGAACCAAAGATGGTTTTTGTAGGAAATCGTCTTTGTATGTGGACATACAAAGACGGTTTTCCCTTAAAAACCGTTTTCGTAGGTGTTAAAAAAAACAAATTAAAACAAAGACGATTTTTAGAACCATCGTCGAAAGTTTCCATTTTCAATGACACGCGCAACAACAACGGTCTTACAATCATCGTCGTATGGGTTTTATAATCATCATCGTAGGCCTCAACTGTAGTAGTGTCTCTTTGAGCTTATAAATAACGAATTCCGCAACCTTATGAGAAACAAAACAAAAGACATAAAAATGAATGAAGACATGTTTATCATTATAACAATATATATGACTTTGAAAGAATGCTCAACTAACCCAACATGGGCCTGATTCAAGGATCTGCAATATAGGGCCAGATTCAATTGCAACATATGTGTGTACCTAAGGCACACACAAGTGCTGTGAGAGAGAGCTGAGCAGGGTATTTCCTTAATGTCACTGCCTGCATTAATCATAAATAATGTACACATGTCACTCTGCTGAATAAGAATCAAAGTAGTAGTAGTACATAAGATACTCTTTCCCCACTGCTTGAATTAAACACTTAAATACTTGCCTGAAGGATGAAGAAAGAAGCCCATGAAAAGGTGGCAAGTATGAGAAGAACAAAACCCTTGAACCAATCCTTTTCACCAGAATCAGTGGTGTTTTCAGGTACATAGTTTCTTGGGTGATGCATGTACTTAGACCCCAAGAAACTGATTACTTTCTCTTTGTACAATGGCATCAACATGGCCTCAGCAACTGTTACTACAGTTCCAATCACCTTTGCTTGGCATCTTACTTTTCTCATGTTTAACTTCTCCATCCTAATGCATACCAAGCAGAGTAAAACCATGTTATCTCAAAGCAAAAAAAAAAAAAAAATAGTACTAATAGTAACAAATCCATAGAATTAGGATTAACTGATTATGTATTTAATTTTACTTGAAAATAACAGCCATCACAAATGTCATTGCAGGGAGAATGTTGCTTATCCCACATGAGTAGGTAGGGCAAGTAAATTTCAACCCCGCATAATATAAGTTCTGATCAATCACTGGCTTATAACAACATAACAGAAGAAAAAAAATAACAAATTTTAGAACAAGTTTTTTGATGCATCCATCATAATCAACACCTTTTTCTAGAGGAAAACTACTAACCCAAGGAGACCCAACATGAATATTTGCATGAACATGGGAAATGTAATCTTGGGCCTCACTTTCCTACCAATGACAAATAGAAGGTTGATCAGAAAATGATTCAAAACAATGAAACCAAATGTTTTCACTTTTCACCTTTCTTCTCCCAAGGATCGCAATATAGGACCTGATTCAATTGCAAAACAGTTCAAACTAGCAACATCAGTCAAATAAGAAATGGATGTAAATGAACATCTGTAAGCGGTTATTAGACTTTTAAGTATTTAAATGATGAAGCATGAAACATAAATTCATCCAAAGAGCTTTCACAAAAAAAACAAACTAGTATGCTCAAATATATAGTATAATAGATGTCAGTGATCAATCCAAGTTCTACTTCGAGCTTACCACCACAAATGCAAAATCATTAAAACTCACAATATGTAATGTCAGATACCTAAAGAAAATGATTAATTAAAAATCATAAGAAGGCTATCTTACCAAAAATTGCCGGTGGGAACCAACAAGCAGCAGAGAACGAGTGTGTTGGTGATGAAGACACAAACACCATAGTCTCATTATCATCGTTCCCTAACTATATTTATGTCAGATTCGCAACTTTGGAGGTCAAATTTGTGACGTTGGTGGACATATCTACGATTTCTGTAGCTAAATTTGCAGCTTCTTCGAGGTTCTAAGTGTGTAAAAGAGAAGACTTACGGTGGAGTTGGTTTCGTGTGCTGTGGCGGTGGTTTGGGGTGAGGTTATAGTGGGTGGAGGCACAAAAGAATAAGAATGAGAAATGACACATTTGCTCTAAACCAGAAGAAGAAAATGAGAAGGGGTTCAAGAGGGGTTCTTGCCAGAATGGAGCGCACGAGAACGGAAGGAAGATTCGCTAGCTTAGACTGAAGTTGAAGAGAGCAAGCAGGCTCGGAGGCACGACCCACAACTTGATCACCCTGTTCTTCGTCACCCATAGCAGCACCTCCAGCTCGAACCTCTCCATCACCACCACCGCGCTCCCTCGCCCCAGCGTCGCATATGTCACCATCGCCAGCCCGAACATGTGAAACATCGACAGAGGGAGGAGAAGAGGGAGGGGGTCACTTAGAGGGAAGGGATTTAGGGTTTAGGTTGAGGAATGTGAGGATGAGAGGAGAGGAATGGGCAAGAGCAGCCCACGAGAATAATAAAGACAGATTAAAAACGATTTCTTAATAAAACTGTATTTGAAAAGTTGTTTCGAAGGCGGTTTTGTAATAATCGTGTTTAAAAATATTCAATTTATTACCAAAATGCCACCGCACCACATTTGGAGACGGTTTTGTGCCAACCGACTTTAAACCGGCGTCGTAGAAGGTGCTTTATGTAGTAGTGAGATCTTAAATGTTACTTCTTGTGCTTGCAAATTTATGGCTTGGTTCTCCAAAAATCAGACAAAATTTTGATTCTCTAAACAATACTTTGTATCTTCTTTCCGACATAAAAGAACAGGAGAAGTGGAAGAGGAAAAGTTGATGAAAGAGGGAATTGAAAGAAGGAGAAAAGGGTATAATAGGAAAGAAGGAGGAAAAAAAACTTGCATATTGTGCGTAAAATGTTTTGCTTACCCACAGTAGACTCCGTCAATAAACATTACTCAAACCAAAAAAAGGAAAAAACAATATTCTTAACCAACAAACACAACTACACAAACCAAAAGCCTCATTTTACGCCACCAAGCTTATTCAAAATTTGCATTAGTTCCATTTATGCCATTTCTGAATTCTTGGGGTGAGTGAACATCATTCAAATGAAAATCTTTCCACCGTTCCGTAAGTTGCAAAATTTCTGACAGAAAAAATGATCATCCTACAGGCTAAGATTTTCAAATTCATTTTGCAACAAGTTGATTGTGTTTTCCTGGGAGGAGCTTGCAGCATCTTTTCTCCGTTCTGCTGACATTATTCCTTTCTTTCTTTTTCCTTTATTTCTTCTTTCACTTTGTTCAATTGCCCCAAATTTGCGCTTTCTAGACAACGAATTTGATAGTTCTTCTATATCCTCTTTATATACCCAGCAATATCCGTATTTTTTCACCTCAGCATATGACTCTTTCCACTCCATCCCTTCATCACATTTCAAAAGCAATCTGCCAAGATATTTGTGCTTGAGATGGTATCGTACAAGGAACTGTTCTCGATCAAGAAAGAATAGCCACATGTGATCTGATTTGTCTAAAACAAGTTCAAGATCTCCATAAAAATCCACTGGAATATCACCAAAATCAGGATATCTCCTTTCTGCTTCTGAAAAAGCCATCGCTGAGAGTGTTTCATGAGGTACCATGAATATTGCACAAAACGCAACGCCAATCCAATTATCATCATGCATAACAGGAGATGCGTCTAAGCTTACACAATTTCCCTCATGCTGATTATTGAACCACCTTGGTATTTCACTTCCAGGAGTAACACTTCCAACTTTGTACATAGGAAATCTGAATAACCCCTGGTACAGCAGAGACATCTATATGTTATATATCTCCTAATTCCTATACAGAAAAAAGGAGATAGAAAGAGATGGGAGGAGCAAAGGATGAACATGCAAACCTGAGACAATTGTATCATCCATGAAAAACCCATGTCAGTGCAGCCTTCCCTATCAACTAATTCTGGGCAGTTAAAAATGTATAAACCTTCTCGGCATGCATAATACCATGGATCAGTTTGGAAGTCAATCCTTGAAGGGAGCTCAGGCAAAGATTTCAACTGCTTGCAATGTTGTAACTTTAAACAGACCAGTTTGGAAAGCTTCTTAAGGTTGGGAAGTGTAGCAAAATTGTTACCACTTAAATCTAGCCTTTCTAAGCAACATATAATTCCAATAGCATCAGGGATTTGAACTAAATTACAGAAACTTAGATCAAGTTCACGCATACATGGAAATATTGGAAAGGAAGGCATTAAGCAACTAACTGAATTTTTATGTTCTATGAAGTAGGAAGATGTTGATTGGAAATGAATAGGAGCTCCATCTATATCAATCTTCTTCAAATGCTCCGCATCCCTTAGTTCATACAATAACTGGATGTTGTACAGTTTTGAACAGCCAGAGAGATTCAGATATTTAAGAGAATTGAGGCCTAGTATGCTATTGGGTAAGCTTACTAGATTTTTGCAGTTTTTCAAATTCAAATTATTGAGCTTTTTTAGAAGACCAATGGATGCATCAATGTGCCTGAGTTTTTGACATCCTGCAAGATCTAGCTCTTCAAGAATTAGGTCCTCTCCAAAATGTGGTAACTGGATAAGACTTTTGCAATCTTTCAAATACAGGGCAGTAAGTTTTCGTGAAAGAACAATGGACAGACCGATCTCTTCGAGTTGAATACATCCTTCGAGATCAAGACTCTCAAGATATAGGGCATCTCCAATATATGGCATCTTAATTAGATTTTTGGAGTGAGAGAGATCCAAATGCCTCAAATTGGGTAAAGGCTACAATGCAAGCCAATAGTAAGAAACAAAATTAATAATTACATTTAGGCTTTCTTTTGTTTCTTTAATTAAATAGACAAAAAGGAAATAACATAAGAAAGTTTGTGTCTACTTAATTAAATGAAAACAATATAGAAAAATAATAATAATAATTGACACTACCTTAGTGCCTTCCCAAAGTTGTTTGATTTTGCTATCACGCAAGATCAACTCAACAAGTTTGTCTGGCTGAAAACTTGCTGGCAAACACTCAAAAGGATAGTTAGGAAAATCAAAATATCCTAATTCGTTGGAAAGATTAACAAGCGTTCCAGAAAAATTTCTCTCCAAAACACTTTTAAGTATAAGTAACTTAAGGTGACTCATTGTTGATAGACCATCAACCTTCATTGTTGTCCAACGATCGTTGTCCATTTGAATTACTATGGCCTCAACATTTTCTGCTGCCTTAAACATTGCAAAGTGGAAAGAAAAAGTTAGATATTTGGAAGTACTTACAAATTCTAGAAGAATAACAACCTACGATTGCTTATTTGAAAAATACTTTACCATATTGTTTGACATAACTTTTTCAAGATCTTTTAAATGCCACAACCTACTCCACTTCCATGGCTTCATAGGTGATTTTTCAATCACAATAGACTTGCCCAAATTACACAACAAACCATGCATTTTAATCACCATATTCATGGTTATAAGTGATTTATCAACGAGAACTTGTAGGCCATACTCAGGATGAAATCCACGGAAATTTAGAACTTCCTTCACATATTTGACACCATAACGGTTGAAGAAACAAGCAATATCTAGAAATAGTTCCTTGTGTGTGTCCTCTAATTGATCAAAACTTATTCGCAACACATTCATAATAGTTTTACTTTTATTTACTCTTAACGAAGTCAACACACTTCTCCAATGTAAGACATCTTTATCAAACAAAGATGAGCTCAATACTTCAATTGCTAAGGGATGACCTTGACAATGTGATAGTACATCACAAGTTAACTTTTCAAAACAACTCATGATATAATTACTTTTGAATGCTTTTTTGCAAAACAATTGAACAGCATCTTTGTCATTCAATGGCTTCACTTGGTAAGTAACATTTACTCCATGTGCCTTCAATATTTGTTGATCCCTAGAAATTATAATGACTATGCTTCCTCTACCTAGGCATTTACGTAACAAATCAACTCTACCCCCAGTAAAAATATCAAGTTGTTTATCTTGATCAACATTGTCAAGAACTATAAGTGCCTTTGCATTGGATAGCCTCTTCCATGTCAAAAGTGTTCCATCAGATACATTGCAAATCTCTAGATTTCTTTCATTTAGAGATTGAGAAAGTAACTGCTTTTGTAAACCTAATGTGCCATAAAGTTGATATAATTTGCTTACATCATCAATATAACAACAAGAATTAAATTGATGAGAGATTCTTTCATATAAAGCTCGACCAAGAGTTGACTTTCCTATTCCACCCATCCCAGTAATTCCAACAAATTGAACATCATTAACCGGCCCCAGACATATTAGCTTAGATAATTCAGCAAAATGAGATTCCATCCCAACTAGATTATCATATGGAAGAGTTGAAAATTTGGAACCCAAGATATTTTTTATCTGTTGAACAATATCTTCAATCTCTGCATGTTGTTGCCTAAAAGTTTAAAGAAAACAAAGAATGGTAAATCAATGAAATCATCACCTAAGGGAACCAAAACCGAGCGTACATGCATAGAAGAAGATAATAACACAGTACTTTCTGTCATATTTTAAAATATTATTTGTATTCAAGATGTAAAATAAATGTTGCCCAATCTCTCTAATTATCTCCAGTTTAAAGGTTGTAATATGTAATACATTCAATATAACAGAATTAGTAAGAAATGATAAAAATATATTGTATATGCACGTAACAAACCAATAGAAGATTACTTACTTATATCTGATATCCCAACCAGAGAGACTGGCTACTTGTTCCAGAACTTCTCTCCATCTTTTTATTTCCTTCTCTTCGAACCTGAAACTTTGTTCGTGTTGGGCAAAGGCTTTCTCATAGTCTCCACTCTGTTTTCGCACTTGTGATGGATCAACATCATAAAAAATAGGAAGAACATGTCTGGGTGATGTTTGAATGCAATTCCAGATATGTGCTAGTTCACGCAGGCACCAAGTTGAGGAAGCATAGTCCTTGGAAAAGACAACAACGAAAACATGAGACCCTTCAATGGCTCGTATTAGCTCTGGTGCTATGGATTCGCCTTTCATCATATCTTTATCATCTTTGAAGGCCTCGATGCCTTGTTTTTCCAGAGCTTGAAAAAGAAAACCGGTGAAGCTGTTGCGTGTGTCTTCTCCGCGGAAGCTCACAAACACGTCATACTTAAACGAAGAAGAAGAGGTGTATTGGATGATGGCATTAGAAGTAGAAGCCATTACAATTGCAAAAGTGTGAAGGAAGATCAGGTGTTTGTGGATACAAATAATGAATCAACAAATATAATATATGTTGAGTTCAGAAATTTCTTGGCAGCTGCGAGGGGTTGTTTATGATGAAGGGAAAACTTTAGGAAAGTGGTATTCATGTTAAAGTGTCAGCTACTGAACCCACTTGCTATTGAATGGAGGGTTCAGATGATGTGAGTGGACCCACGTGACATATCTAACGGTGACGAAGGAACGTTAGTGGAAAACGAGTTATGAATTTCCCCCTAATAAAAATATTTAAACCAATATAACAAGACAGGCTTGTGGACAATAATAGAACTATTTTTTATTATATTTTTGTCTTTTTCTTTTTCTTGTATTCTTATTGTTGACTCCTCGTAATTATAAAAACATGCAACATTATTTTTCTAATTGTTACCTTCTCAATAATATTATTTTATAAAAACCTCATTTTACGCCACCAAGTTTATCCAAAATTTGCATCAGTTCCCTTTATGCCACTTCTGAATTATTGGAATGACTGAACGACGACTCAAATGAAAATCTTCCCACCGTTCCTTTGCTTATAAGTTGCACAATTTCTGATGATATATTGGCAGTTTGTGGGTTGAATTAAATGACAGAAGAAATTATCATTCTACAGCCTAAGATTTTCTAATTCATTTTGCAACAACTTGATTGTGTTTTCCTAGGAGGAGGTTCCAGCATCTTTATTTCTTCCTTCATTTTGTTCAATTGCCCCAAATCTGCGCTTCCTAGCCAACGGATTTGATAGTTCTTCTATATCCTCTTTATATACCCACCGATATCCGTATTTCTTCACCTCAGCATATGACTCTTTCCACTTTGTCCCTTTATGGCTTGAATGTTTCCATGACAATCTGCCAAGATATCTGTGCAAGCTATGGAATTCTCCACTGAATCGTACTCGATCAACAAAGAATAGCCACATGTGATTTGATTTGTCTAAAACAAGTTCTAGATCTACATCTCCATAAAAATCCACTTGAATATCAACAAAACACTATTACAGGCGAGGTTTTCGATGACGATTCTAAACCCCATACGACGATGGTTCAAAAAACTGTCTTCGTTGAATTTTTTTTTTTTTTTAAAATGGATACAAAGACAGTTTTGCTATAAGAGCCATCTTTGTATCTTAATTTTTTTTAATATAGATACAAAGAAGATTTTTAAAGCAAAACTGTCATTGTATCTTAATTTTTAATTTTTTTAAGAAAAAATAGATACAAAGACGATTTTAAGGAAAAATTGTCTTTGTTGCTCCTGTATTTTTATTTTTTTCAAAATTGCTTTCTATATATACTACCAAATGAACAAATGGACTTAACTGAATTTACACTTACAAAAAAAATACCACATTGAAGAATTTTTATTCTATAAAATAAATAACAAACCAAATTCTTAGATAGAAATAAATGTGAAGCAAATTTTGATTCAAGTGCATCTCTAAGCTTCTTCAAAAGAGCATGTTTTCCCAATGATGCTACCTCTAATTCTAGCCTGAACTTCACCAGCATATGAAAAGCTAGTTAAAAAAGGGACATCAGGTTAATAGGAAACTATGAATATGATCATTGGTTATTTCAGTTGCAAACATTTTACAATAAGAATCTCAGGTTGCAAAACCCTCCAATAGGAAGAACTATATTCCTAGGGGGGAAATGAGTTTCAACCAGAAGGAAGGGTAACCTCTTCAGACAACTTAGCCGCCGCCGCCAAACCCTTCTCGAATTTACTAGCAAGGTCACGAATAGAGAGACGATTATGTTGTTCCAACAGCTGTGCAGTCTCCTGAGCAACAACATCCTTCATTGATAGCACTTTTGGTCATCCTTTGTCTCTATCATCTGATTGTTAGCTCCAATTTTGGAATTAGTAAACCGACTAGAAGCAAACACAACATCAGAAGAAACCACAAGCACAACCTCCCTTTGCATTGTATCACCAAAATCACAAGTCAACCTCGTCATTTTTCACACCCAATTACATCTGTGAATCACAAAAACACGCCCTTTAGCAAAGGAAATTCAACAAATTATAGCTTAGAATACTTTCATTCATGTAAATAAGGATGAATTCTAAAATTATCCAACGAAGAAACTATAAATAAGCCTTAATAATTATAAGCAGGTTCAACTTAGAAATCAATCACTAGGTGAAACAAGGTACTATATCACTTTCATTGATGATTGGTTAAGGAAAGTGTGGACCTACTTGCTGAAACACAAAAACCAATAATAAATGTTATTATTTAAATAGGAGCTCACCTCATGGCCAAGGTGAATTAGCTGATAAAAGCAATGATTTGACTTCCACCTGAAAAATCAAACTTATATATAGTTAGGTATTTAAACAAGGATCAAGAAATACACATAGTAGGAGTATTGTCCCACAAATCTGGATGGAAAGGATATGATTGTAGTGTTTTTAATCCTTGTAGGCAGCCTCCACCACCTATTGTGTCGCTGCGGGGAACCCCTTCACCAAGAGCCAAATATCATTTAGCAAAATAATTTATCACAGAACAATAAGATACAAAAGGCTTGATAATAAAAGCAATTAATTTCTAGTTTTTTTTTTAAAAAAAAACAACATCCAAAACATAGATGGAGGGAGAGACCTGGATGGATGACATCTATATGTAACATCATGTGATTATGGGAAGTTAAAACAATGCATGTACAAGTATCTTGATCTATGAAGGAAAAAAGCATATATCTATCACAAATATATAGCATAAATAAAAACTAGCTATTACCCGATTGCTAGGGGAAGGCTTTATTACATCATGTAAAATAAAGCCTTAGTTGCTCTATTGTCATCAAGATTTGTTTTCCAGAAAGCTTTTTGACACATGATCCCTGTACAAATTCCAGAAATGATGCAACTTAGCTAAAATGCAATTCATGTCCATACCAGATCTCATACCAGTAGCCAACAGAAAATAGCAGTAGAACCACAAACAGAAAACAACTTCACACCTACAACCCTTTGAAAGATGCATCCCAAGAACCCTTTTAAGGATGCTTCACAGGAACTCAGAACTCACCAAACCTCTTAATTTTCGCTCCTGTACTGAACAATGTTTTACTTTCCTTGCCCTGGTAACAATAAAACCAGTTAGAAACATTCATTGCTGTGCACTCAAAAACCACCCCATAAATGCTTTTTGTTACGGAAATTGGATCGGATAAAGCAAAATATGAGATAGAGAAATAATAAAATGGGGGATAAAATGGAACACAGACAAGACACAGATATTTAACGTGGTTCGGCAGTGTGCCTACGTCCACGGGCGAAGACAGATCAAGAGTTCCACTAGAATGAAGAAGAGTACAAAAGAGGAAAATAACACTCAAAACCCAAATCCCAAATACACCCAATAATCCTCACAAGGATATCACACAAAATTGGGTACAAAAGAAAAAAT
>PYAF01005638.1:321846-340611 GCA_007407185.1 Glycine tomentella
AATACACCCAATAATCCTCACAAGGATATCACACAAAATTGGGTACAAAAGAAAAAATACAGAAATGGGTATTTTTCCTCACTTGGTGTTTACTCTCACACACTCCTAAATTTTTCTCTTCTTCTACTCTTGCTGCTTGCTTTCGCTGCTTCTTCCGAATGCTGAGCGTTCCTTTATATAGGAACTGAAAACGCGTGTGTACAGTAACATTTGTTACTGTGCGCTTTCGGTGCGTTGAATTTTCAAAACGGGTGTGCACAGTAACATTTGTTACTGTGCACTTTTCGGTGCTGCGCAACACTTTTAAATCTAAAAACACAGATAGCTGTCAAACTGAAGCATGGTACCCTTTCAAAAAGCAACTTCATGTTTGCTTGTACAAGACAAAAAAATCCATGGTTTTTGCTAACTTTGGCAGTTTCTTTTCCATTTCCTGTTTTTCCCGGAGTTGTTCAATCAAAGTCAATAAAAAAGGAAGAAACTTTGGACATGCACCTCCCAATAACTAAAGCTTTTAGGATGAATTGGTGGTTGACATGGTACTAGAGCCTACATCATCATGTCACTAGAGCCTATGAAATAGTGCAAGTATTTTACAATAAATTGAGTTTAGAGGAAAAGAAGTTAAATATATATATATATATATATATATATATTTGGTGTAGTTATATACTATGCCCACAGTTATATATGTTGGTTTTAATTATGGCAGAGAATGAATAAAACAGAGAGTGTGATGGAAGATGATATCTTTATTGAATTCAAAACGTACATATATAGGCTGAAAAATAACTAACTACTGAAAATATAACTTACTACTAAGATTTTACCCTTTAATCAAGGCACTATCCATAATAAACTGAACAACCTCCTAAAACTATGCAAAACAGACTTTGGCTTATTTAAAATAAAATAAATGATAATTTCATTGTAACAGCAGTTCTAAAAGCAACTGCTAACACTCCTCCTTGCTTTAGATACTGTAATCTCTAATCTTCTGCCTTAAAAACTCAAACTTGCTAACAGGAAGTGGTTTTGTAAACAAATCTGCTAGTTGATCGTCTGACTTGCAATAGACTAAAGTCACTTCTCCATTTTATTGTGGAGTATAGGGAGCAGTTAACTGATGCTCAATGCCAGCTTTCTCACAAAATTGGTTGAATTTTTCTAAGGGGTACTCCTTGCCATTATCAAATCTTAGAATCTGAATTTGCTTGCCACTTTGATTTTCTACTAATTTTTTGAACTTCCAAAACGCTCCAACCACTTCTGATTTGAATTTTAAGAAAAAAATCCAACACATTCTTGTGAAATCATCAATAAAGGCAGCATAATATCGATTACCTGCTAATGAAGGACTTTTTTTAGGTCCAGATATATCTGTGTGGACTAACTGCAGCTTAAGAGTGACTCTTTTTGCTATCCTCAGAAGTGGCTTCTTTTTTTGTTGCCATTCTCTTGGACTTCATTTGAAGCAACCCTTGGTGGTGATAATGCCCGAGCCTTTTGTGCCAAACTTCTATGATGCTTTCTTTGATTGGAAAAGCAGCTTGCTCTTCCTCCAACGGATTTAGAGCAAAACTTTTCCCTTTCATTTTTACTTTAAAGATATCCTGATTAGCTGCATCTCTAATCAGGCAAAAATTGTCTTCAAAAATAACTTTGAAGCCTTTTTCAATCAATTGGCCAACGCTCAACAAATTTTGTTGAATTTCAGGTACAAAAAGGACATCAGGAATAAACTTTGTACCTGAGCTACTTGTTATTGCAACAGTCCCCTTTCCTTTGACTGAAATATAATCACCATTGCCTATTTTGACTTTGGTGATGTTGGTTGGCTTTAAATCTTTGAAAAGCTTCATGTCATTGGTCATATGATTTGTGCAACCACTATCAATCAGCCGACTCTCACTTTCTTCGCTACTTGCAAAATACCTGACCATAAAGAGTTGATCCTCCGCCTCCTCTTGATCAACGACCTTAGCTTCTTCCTCTTGATGCTGATTTTTGCTCTTGCATATGATTGCTTCATGCCCCATTTGATTGCACTTGATGCATTTAGCATTAGGTCTCTGCCAACATCTGAATGGAGGGTGACCCATTTTGCCACAATGCTGACAAGGTGGGTAACTTTTCTTTTCACCCTTTCCTTTGTTGTAATTAGTTACACTACTCTGACTGTTGCCTGGATGATTCTTCTTATAGTTTTCAGCTTGTTGGCTCTTGGCTAGAAGAGCACCTTCAACAACATGATCTTTCCTCATCAATCTTCTCTGCTCTTGGGCTTGGAGAGCACGTAGCACTTCTGTAAAAGTAATTTTAGACAGATCTTTTGTGTTCTCCAACGAAGCAATAGATGCTCCATACCTCTCTGGCACTGTTACCAGAATTTTCTCAACAATTCTAGAATCTGCAAAATTACCGCCCAGTAACTTTATCTTGTTGGCAATGCCCAACAATTTGTCTGAGTATTCCTTGATTGTGTCAGATTCTTTCATCCTTTGAAGCTCAAATTCCCTCATTAAGTTAAGCACTTGCATGCTTCTAATTCTTTCATCTCCAGCATATTCTGCCTTTAGATAGTCCCAAATCGTTTTTGCAGATTTGAGAGTCATGACCCTAGTAAAGATGGTTGTAGAGATACCAGCAAAAAGACATGATTTTGCCTTTGCTTTTCGGGATTTTTTCTCCTTATGGTTCTTGATCTGGGCCATGGTGGGATTGTCCGGTAGTAGAAGGACTTCATAATCCTCTTCTACAGCTTCCCAAAGATCCAAAGCGTCTAGGTAAGCCTCCATTTTGACGGCCCAAAAATCATAGTTTTCCCCATTGAAAACTGGAAGAGCTGCTTGGGAAAAACTTGTTTCAGAATCCATTCTATAGGTCCCGTAAGAAAAGGGCTCTTGATACCAATTGTTGGTTTTAATTATGGCAGAGAATGAATAAAACAGAGAGTGTGATGGAAGAGGATATCTTTATTGAATTCAAAACGTACATATATAGGCTGAAAAATAACTAACTACTGAAAATATAACTTACTACTAAGATTTTGCCCTTTAATCAAGGCACTATCCATAACAAACTGAACAACCTCCTAAAATTATGCAAGACAGACTTTGGCTTATTTAAAATAAAATAAATGATAATTTCATCGTAACAGCAGTTCTAAAAGCAACTACTAACAATATATTATTAGTAAAATATATTATGCTACAACGAATAATATATCCTTGATATATACCAAAGACTAAGGCTAAACTAACAAGAAGCTAACCTGGGATAAGGTGAACCTTTAATGGGTTTTGACCATATTTTCTCCAAGCCCACAAATCAGATGGAACTACCTCTCAAGTTTGTCTATTAGATTATAGGAAATAAAGCAACATTTTCAGGGATCATAACCAAAGGACAAAGAGCAACAATTATTAACATCTTTATTTTAAAGTTGAACACTTCAACTCCTGAATAGGTATATTACGGTCATAATAACTGATTAATGAAGAATAAATAATTCAGTGACTATTTTCTTTACCCAATATGACTAAAATAAAAATCATACCATTAGGTATGCACCATCATCAAGCCAATGATTTTCCTTGAGAGCTCCATGTCCACTAGTTTCAATTGCCAAATGTGACTCCTCACCAATAGAATTCTGTCAGCAATATTGCTTCCAACAGAACAATTAAGTACAATCACCACAATCACCACAATCACCATACCTCTAATCATATTTTAAGAAAATTGAGCTTTGCAATTTCTTACATCTTTTCCCCTTGATTATTTAGGGTGTGCCTGTCAAGGCAAAAATGAAAGGCGTGAATGACATTCTTTCAACACAAAGTGTATCTGAATGCATACAACATAGTAGCATTTGCTTAGAACAAATGGTTAAGAGGTGAGAGCAAATGCAAGATGTAGTAATAAACTAATAAATTTTTATCATTCAGTATGGATTATCACAGATTATAAAGCAGAAATTTTTAACCCCACACTAAAATTCAAGACATGTCATGCAAAACAACAGTGTCTTTTAAAACATTTGTTTGGGCTTTCCTGGCATATGAATAAACACGAGAAAACATGACCCATATTTTAAAAAGCCTTGCTTATAACAATAAAGTAAATAGCATATGATTTGATACATGGCATCATTACTATATAAAAAAGGGGAGAAAGCGTATGATAGTGGAGGATAGATATTCCTTTATAGCAAAAGAATGCCTACGGAGACTTTTACCTACAGACATAAATTACTATAGGTAAAAGTCAAAAAATACTTATACCTACCATCGTTTGACGTAGGTAAAACTTAGCAACTTGTACCTACCATTATTTGATGTAAGTAAATTCATTAAAACTAAAAATGACTTCTACCTACAACTACTTTATGTAGGTAGAACTCCAAAAAACCTTTACCTACAAAAACCTAGTGTAGGAAAAATTCTAAAAAACATATACCTATGACTCACTACAAAAAAATTATCTATGCCTACGAAGTTTAAGCTTACAGACATAAATTATTGTAGGTAAAAGCCAAAAAATACTTATATCTACAATTGTTTGATGTAAGTAAAATTCAAAGGTTTGTACCCACTTTTATTTGATGTAGGTAAAACTCAAAATAACTTAACTAAGCTTAGTTAAGATCATGTTGTATTCATATGTCTTAAACAAATAAATATATATTTAATTTTTTTTTGTGTGTAAAATTTATTAAACAATCATATTCTACAAACTATATTCCATAAGTTAAGAAGAAAAAAAAAGAAGACAGAGATCCAAAGAAATCAACGGTCTTTGTGTTATTTGGAGAGTGGAAAAATAAGCTTAAAGTCATCTACTAGCTATTTTAATTTTCCTCGCCTTCATCACCTACACACTTGACTTCATTCGTTCACTTTCAACTTTCAAGGTACTCTTCTCTCTCTCTCTCTCTTTCCGTGCATCGTTGTTTCTATTGAATTACGGTTATGGACGCTTGATGTATCTGTGCGTAATGCGGAATCACTTATCGTCATTCGTGTGTGTCAATTGAGAATTTGTTGTTATCTTCTACTTGTTCGTTGCTTGTGGCTTTTTTTGCGTGTTCTGTTTTGGTTGCAATATGTATTTCAAGGGAAATTAAATTTGTTATTATTTGTTGAAAGGTTTTGTTCCTTACGGAACTAAAGCCAAGGAACTAGTCATTTTGTTCGAATCACGATTTCTCAACTGTTTTGCTTTTTTAAGAGTGTTTATATGTTTTGAAATTGAAAACTGAAGGTGTACAGAATTTTTCAGAAACTGGTTGGTTGAAAAGTTTGGGAGTTTTGGTGGTGTGATAGGGGCTATCTTGTGAAATTGGAATAGAACTTATTGCTTGACTGTGCAATAATTCTTGAAGCTTTGTTTGATATTCATTGTTTGTCCCCTTCTTTACATGACATGAATGCGGATCTCTTCAGGCTTATTTGTGTATTGACATATATCTAATATGTTTTTTTTTTTTTTTTTTTTTTCCTGACTCCTCTTCTCTAGTCAAAAGGACAATAGTTTCAAGGATCAAACTCTTGGTAAGATTTCCTATATGCAACCCTTTTTGTCTTCTAGCTGTTGAGTTCGGGATAGTTATAATTCTGTAAGGAAATACTCCCTTTGATCATTATGCATATCTGGCCCAGTGGCCACAGTTGATAATTTGGATGGAGCACTTTCTTGTGCAGAGAGAACAAAATCTCTTGATGCCATTTCTGAAATAGACCGTTTATCTATATTTACATACGGTGAAGCTGGTCATTCCTCTGAAGTTGCTGGATTTAGAGTAGGGGAACTGTCACTTCCTAATGGAGAATCATATTCGGGGTCCCTTCTTGGTAACATTCCAGAGGGTCAGGGTAAGTATGAATGGTCAGATGGTTGTGTATATGAGGGAGAGTGGATACATATTCATCATGCTGCTTCAGTTGATATGGGAGATGTCAAGATTGGTGAGAGTCAGTGATCAAATCGTGTTTCATTTGATAAGCTAGCCAAAGGAAACTTGTTAAATCTGGAACAATCTCCAAAGGCACTGGAGTCTTGAGGTATCTATTGAGAAAGTGATTGGGCATGATTCAAAATTAGGATCAACAGATTCTGTAGCAGAAAATGGAGATAAAGTCCCAATTTTGGAACGCGAGTATATGCAAGGTGTGTTAATAAGTGAGTTAGTTTTAAATAATAGTTTTTCATCAATGTCTAGAAGGGCAAAACAGCTTCAAAAAAAAAAAAAAAATTGCCAAAGAAATTAAAAGACCTGGTGAAGCAATCATTAAAGGTCACAGGAGCTATGATCTGATGCTTAGTTTGCAGCTCGGAATAAGGTAAAAGACACTACCTTGACTTTTTGTACACTCTTGAAGCTTTAGTTGTTATCCTTTGTAACAATGCTACATGACTTTTCTTTCTGCAATATGCTTCATTTTTTCATTTTATTTATTGTTATTCACACAAAAATTCAAGATGGATCCATGTTGGAAGGCACCTAGGAGGGGCCATAAAGTCATATGATTAGAATTTTGATTTTTTTTTAAATGAGAATTTTCAAATGGACGGGTATTTGTATCTTTTAATCAATATTAATGGTCATCTTCCTTTTCTGTTTGTGGGAAATCCTTTTATTCTTCTATCACCAACAGTAAAGAATAGATATCCGACGTATATGGCCACAAAGAAGATTGGAGTTTTAAAGCTTCAACTTTCAAATTGTTTTCCAATTTCCTTAGAGATTCACTAGGCTATCACAGTATGACTTCAGTGCTTCAAGGAGAAAGGAATGTGGAGGTCACCCTTTTCTTTTGTTTTTCCTCTGAAAAGAAATGTGATGTGATTATTGAAAATAGAGAAAATTAAAAGTAAGGCAGTTTGATAAAATATTTTCAGTTTAGAAACAATTAAAGGCTCAAGTGGTTAATCATCAAAATCAAACACTCTTTGAACATCTGTAATTATTACTAGTTGAGTGATAAATTATTATAATACTTGTTTATATCAATAATTATTTTTTACAATTTTCTCACACACAAAAAATGAAAAGGAATTCTATTTGATATTGGGAATAACTTGACAATTGAAATATGTTTCATCCCTCAGTAAACAAATTGTATTTCACAATTTTTCAGTACAACTTAGATGAACTTTCGTGTTTTCATACTCCTATTGCTGTCATGATTCATGAGGTAACCATAAACAATAAAAGCACCTAACCTACCTACTTTAGAAGAAAAAATGTTATTCTGGAATCCATATTTGCTTTTCCATGGATTTTTCCGTAAGTAATGTCAAAATGGGTTCAAAATGGCTAGGTATACTGTGGGAAAGATTACACCGATATAGAGATGAGAAGTTCGAGCATCAGATTTTGGTCCCAGAGCAAGCTTTTAAATGGAAAGATTACTGCCCTATGGTGTTCAGGTAAGTATTGACACTTGTTTAGGCTTATTTCTTTTGTGGGGCCTTTGTATCATTCATCTACTCCCTAGGCATGCTTATAAACCAATTCTTTTTTTCTTTTTGTATGCAGCTCTAGGTCCAGAATTACTCTGTTATTGGTACTCCCTCTAGACTCATATATAAGCAAAAATAACTAATTTCACACTACTTAAGAAAGTTAGTTGACATCATTTAATTTTACTAATCTCAAGTAAAAAACAAGGTTATTTTTCTACAATGCTCTTCATTGGAACTTGATATCGTGAATAAAAAGAGTCATTGAAAATAGAACTAGAATTAAACGAAGGGTGTTCTAGGAATGATAGCATTAAGTATGACAAAATTAGTTAAATTTACTTATATTTAAGTCCAACATACAAGATCAAATATGACAAAATTAGTTAGATTTACTTATATTTAAGTCCAACATACAAGATCACTTTTTTGCTTATATATGAGTCCAAAGGGAGTATATTATGTATCTATAGAGGAAGTGTTTATGTAAGGATTACCCTGTTGTAGTGGTATTGTAGTGGTATTGTAGTGGTATTCGGCCTGAAAGGGAGACATCCCGATACTTCGATTAAAGGCGGTATTGTAGTGGTATTCGGCCAAGGTAAGGATACGAGACCACATTCATGGCTTTTCGTGAATAAAACACCTTTAGAATTGTTATATTTCCCTGTTGACTCGTTCTGTTTGGTCGTTAGATTGAGGATGATAGGCACTACTGTAACATAGCTTGGTGCCTTGGATCTGGAATAAAGATTGCCAGAATTTGCTTAAGAACATTGGGTCTCTGTCGAACACTATTGATTTGGGATTTCCATGGAGTTTGCCAATGTTGTCCCAGAATGCCAATGCAACCTGTGCTGCAGTGTAATGCGGTGGCAGGGGTACAAAGTGCGCGCTGCCTTGGAGAGACAATCTACTACAACAAAAATAATGGTAAAGCCGTGTGAAGCTGGTAAATTGGTGATGAAGGTGAGATCAGTCCAAATGTTGCTGGGTACAGGTAAAGGCTGTAAAAGACCATATGGTGCGTGGTTAGAATCTTTAGCTTTTTGACATATTTGACATAGTCGCACATATTCCTTGACTTGCTGACTCATTCCTTTCCAGGTATAGTATTGACCCAAACGCTTCAAAGTGCGTCGCGCCCCTCCGTGGCCTCCTACTAGAGAAGAATGGAACTCCTCAAGTAGCTTGGGAATTAAAGCTGAGTTTGCTGGTAAGAACAAGCGTCCACGATGAAAAAGAAGGTTCCCTTGGAGCCGCCATTGAGTCATAGAAGGTGACTTCGAAGATAAATCTTGTATAATTTGTTGTGTAGCTGGATCGTTCTTTATGTCTTGTATAAGTGTAGCCAAATAATCTGTAGTTGGGACTGAGATAATTTGTAAAGAGGGACTGTCTTGTTGCTCTTCCATGTTTCTGGATAGAGTGTCTGCCACAATATTAGATTTTCCAGGTTTATACACAATTCTATATTGAAACCCCAACAATTTCGAGAGAAATTGTTGCTGCTCTGGGGTCTGGATAATCTGAGTTGACAAACTCAGAAGACTCTTGTGGTCAGTGCGAATGATGAAAGGTGCTCCTAACAGGTAGTGGCGCCATTTACTGATGCAAGATGTCACAGCAAACATTTCTCGCATATAGGTTGATTTTCCTTGCATGGTAGGAGATAGTTTACGACTATAATAGGCAATAGGATGATTGTCCTGCATTAACACTGCACCTATGCCAGTACCTGAGGCATCCGTCTCAATGACAAATGGTTTGGAAAAATTAGGTAGAGTCAAAACAGGGGCCGCCGTCAATAACCTTTTTAATTGTAAAAAGGCTGTCTCAGCCGTGGGGAACCAACGAAAACCCTCCTTAGTTAATAAATCTGTCAAGGGAGCGGCCACTTTAGCAAAATTGGCTATAAACCAACGATAGTACCCAGCTAAGCCCAAAAAGGCTTTGATTTGTGTGATTGATTGTGGTGTGGGCCACTGGGAAATAGCCTCCAGTTTAGAAGGATCAGGAGATAGGCCCTTTGCCGAAATGATGTGTCCCAGAAATTGAATACTAGCCACCCCAATTATACATTTACTGTGCTTAGCGAACAATGAATGAGATCTCAACAATTTAAAAACCTAAGTTAAGTGAATTAAATGGGTTTGTAAATTAGGACTATAAATTAATATATCATCAAAGAAAATAACCACAAACATACGTAACAGAGGTCCAAAGACCTCATTCATGGTTGCCTGAAATGTAGATGGTGCATTGGATAAGCCAAAAGGCATTACTAGGAACTCCAAGTGGCCATGGTGTGTGCGGAATGTTGTTTTCTCTACATCCTCTGGAGCCATGCGAATCTGATGATAGCCAAATTGCAAATCCAATTTTGAGAATATAGTAGCACCATGAAGTTCATCCAGTAATTCATCAATGGTAGGAATGGGAAATTTGTCTTGAATTGTGACTGCATTGAGTGCCCTATAATCCACGCAAAAACGCCATGTTCCGTCCTTCTTGCGAACCAATAAAACTGGGGAACTGAATGGTGAGTGACTAGGCCGAATGTGCCCTGATTTTAACAACTCATCAACCAATTTTTCAATTTCCTGTTTCTGAAAGTGCGGGTAGCGATAGGGTCTTACTTGGATTGGTTTTGTGTTTGGGACAAGAGTGATGTGGTGATTATGAGGACGGTCTGGGGGAAGCTGAGCGGGGTTAGCAAAAACATCCTGGAAAGTGCTTAAAATGGAATTGATTTCAGGGTGGGAATTGTGGTGGGTTGGGGTGAGGTTTTCAGGGACAGGTATTAAGCACATGACACATGTTGCAATGCTCTGTTTGGTGACAAGCTTGTGGAGTTGGGACGGGGTAATGGTGTTAGGGATGGTTGTGTGAGAACCGTGGAGAGTGATAGGAAGGTGGTTCAGTGTGAAGGACATAGTAAGAGCTGCATAATCAGTTGTCACAGGGCCTAATGTTGCTAACCATTGCATACCCAACACGATATCGGCCCCTTGTAATGCCAGAACAAACAAATCACAACAAACCATGTGGTGTTGCAATTTGAATGATACGGAAGGACATACACCATCACACGTAAGGGTCTCGCCATTTCCTACTTGCACGTGAAATGGAGTGATAGCAGTCATTAGCAGATTTAAGTGATGAGCCATGCGGGCAGTGATGAAATTATCAATGCTACCACTGTCAATAAGCACCTAGACGGATTGGTGACATATGGTCCCTTGAATGCGAAAGGAACGGTTGGAAGAATGGCCAAATAAAGCGTTAAAGCTTATTTCTGGAGGTGTATCCTGATCCGGAGGATCCTCAGGTTGGTCCAAGGAGGGAACTTGGCTAGTATCACATACGGGGTCCGTGTCTAGACCTTCCAAAAGTAGTAAAGTGGAGCGTCCTTTACATTTGTGACCCGGAATAAATCATTCATCGTAATTGTAACAGAGGCCACGCTCTCGTCGGTTCTGTCATTCTGTAGCGGATAACAATTTAATGGGAATGGGTGGTATTGAGTTTAAGGGTCGAGGGTTTAAAGGAGAAGTGGTTGGGGTGAGCTGTGTTTTTGGGCTGGGGTTCCATGTACGAGGTGGACGTTCGTCCGCTATTTGATCCTCAAATACACGAGCTAACGCAAATGCCTCTGTGCAGTCAAGTGGTCTGAGTGGTAGAATCAAACGACGGATTCTGGATTTCAAGCCACTAATGAACATGCTCTTCAGAATATCCGTTGTTAGATCAGGGACCTAGCTGCTCAAGTTTTCAAAAGCTGTCTGATACTCCAGGACGGTGCCTGTCTAGGTAAGTTTAGATAGTGTGCCAGCGGGGTCGTCGAACTCGGTTGGTCCGAATCGGCGATGCAGAGCAATAGTGAATGTTTGCCAATTGATGTTGCCGCCATCGGTCAAAAGACCTTGAAACCAACGTGAAGCAATCTGATCCAAATGGAATGATGCCAGGACCAATCTATCTGCAAGGGGAATCTGATTGTACGTGCAGTATTGGTCGACGGCGAATAACCAGTCGGTGGGGTCGTCGGAACTGAAGCGAGGAAACGTCAATCGAAGTCGATGGGGCTGTGGTGGTGGGCCAAGGACGCCGTCTCTGGTGGTTCCGTTCAAGGTTTGAACTTCCTGTCGTAACTCCATGCGCAAGGTCTCGATTTGTGTACGAATTAGTTCCGGCAATTGTAACAGTTGATTCTGTAATTCATCAACACGGTTGGTGAGGTCACGGAGGCGTGTATTGTCTGCCATGGGAGGTGAATGCAGCAATGAAAGCACCAATGTAAGGATTACCCTCGTGACAGAATATTAGAAGAAAGAAAGGAATAGATAGGAGAGTGGAGAATAATTTCTTGTTGTCCTTTTCATTCAACGGTTATGAGAATATAAGGAAAAGCCACTGCAGAAGATGACAAAATAAAATAACAGAATAAGGTTCTAGAACCTCCTAATGCTACGGGCACCTCCTAAACTACTAGCCAAAGGGCACAATTACATCACATAGTCTCTCATATGCTTGGGTTTGTGAATATTACGTTTGGGCCTAATACTGGGTCCAACAGTTTACAATATTCATATCTTGGGCACCTGATTCAATAATGATTCTTTGTCACTCTCTATGCATTAGTTGATAGCATCAGACATGAATACAATCATGGAATTATTATTGTACTTTGACTTGTAAAGGATCATAATTATGTGTTCTGTTTCTTGATAAATATGACAAAGTGCTGCGTATGGAGTTTGGAATTTTAGCTTTAACATTCTTTATCATTCAACTCAGGTTAGTTAAGGGTTTCTAACATCACGTATTTATCAGTTTCAGATGCTATGGTGATTTTGAATTAGTAGTATCAAAGGTAGACTCTATGTGGATAAATTTCTTAGTAAGCACTTATTGGAAAAGAAACTAAGAAGAAAAAATGAATTAAGCTTCTTGTAAAAGTTAAAATTAACTCATGTATAAGCTAATTTATAAAAACTCTCTTGCGTAGCTTCTTCAAAAACCGATTTTAACTTATGGAGGAAGCTTAATTCATTTTACTTTATATTTTATTGTTCTATAAGTTTTTATTGAGAAGTTGATTCAAATATGGTCGTAATAGAGTAGGTTAGTGGACTGCTTCCTTTAGTTTAGATAAAGTAGACCTTGTTAAATTACAATAAGCTTATTTTAGAATTTTCTCTCTACTTTTGTTCATTTTGGGAGAGATTCATATTGGAATTAACTAATTAAGGTTAAATATTCTCTTCATTTTCATCTTTTCCATGTTCCCTTTAGTTTCACTAATGAGATTACTGCATTCTGTTGCAATGGTTAAATCAATAATAATGATCTCACTGGGTTTATTTCACTTTTCAGCAACCTTCAATGTTGCTTCAAGAAGTTGGTGCTGCTGTGTCAGACTTGCTTGGTTTTGCACCTCCTTCCACCTTTTCTGATGCCAGCTCATCCAAAGTCCGTGAAATCATTAGTGATGTTCTGTTTTTACTGCATTATTCAGGTTACATCATACTTTTTTTTATAGGTTTGATTGATGATAATATCATCTCTTTGTGCAGTTGAATGAGGTTCTAATTCCTAACCCATTCAAGAGGCCCCACGCTGTGTTTTTGCTGGAAGTAAATGGAATCAATGGTCTCTGGCCTTGTATTAAAGATAATAATCAATTTCTATATTATGTTCTCTCTTTCATAAAAAGATAACAATAATGTATTATGAATGCAACTGTTGGAAAAATTGTCCAGGATAATCCAATGTTCAGCAATTCATTTTGGAGTACAAATTTAGATAAAGTTGGCATTCAACTTCCAGGTGAGGCTTTGAAAAGTTCATTTCGAAAAAGAAAGAGAATATAATGAAAATGGTGGTAGGCACTAATAATTTTTTCTTTTTACACTAAATAAAAAATGCTAAGGGTCTGTCTTCAAATTCATTCTCTTTGCTTTGCAGCACTCCACTTAGTTTTAATTCGCGGAACAATGTCTTCTCAAGGTTATGGCATCCACTTTTTCAAGGTTATTCTTGAAAGCACCCTTCAAAAAGGACAACTGGTACCAATTTCGTTCTCTTTCTTCTTTTTTTTTTTGCATAAATATGTGGAATTTTTTGCACACTAAACTTATAAAATATTTATGTTAATAAAACAAATTAAATCAGCACTTAATTTGATGCACACTAAACTTGTTAGTTTTTTTTTACAAAAATAACTTGTTAGTTTGTCACCATAGTTTAGATTTGATTGATTTTTGTTAATTAAAATTATCCAACATTGACAAAACAGAATTCATCCACCACCTAAAATGAATGGGACAGCGGTTAAGAGAAGTGTTGCAAGAAGGTGCTTTGAAAATGAAATATTATTGTTTTTGGTCCGCGTTGACAACTGGGCCTGGTGGTGGTTGCATTTGTACAGCTTTCAGCATAACTCTATTTAATTAATTAGTTCATACCAGGAGTGGAATGAATACTAGTAGTATTTTATAGTTACTTTGTTTGTTTGTTTTTTTAAACCGCGTCTGGACATGTTTAAAAAGCATTAAAATAGAAGGTTTCTATTAAAAAGTTATACTGGTATTTTAAAATTCAAAATTTATTTAACTTTTTAATAATTAAATATTTCTAATTATTAAAATTATAATTAAAAATATCTAATATTTCTCAACATATATATGCCCATAAACACACGTTAGTATTTTAATTAAATCTAAAAGTTTAAACTAGTGGACAAAGGAGGAAGGACATGAATACATTTGTCCCCAAAGTTAGTGACTTATTGTATGTGTTATTCCATATATTATATAAAATGCATGGTTGGGATTTATTTATTTTATAAGTAAGTCTTAAATATTTATTTATTCGATAATATTTAAAAAAAATATGAATTATATATTTTTACGGCCAACATGTATTTAATTACATGCATTATAAAATAATGTCACACATCAAACACATTAATGATGTAAAGGTAATCATTCAAATAAGTCATTAAATACAAAGGAGAATCTATAAAACAACATTTTTAATCATTAGGTATAATTAATCATCACCTTAACTATTTATGTCAAATTTAAATGAATTCAAGTATATCTTAGCCAGTACAATAATGTTGATATATATAAAAATATGGTGTATATATATATATATATATATATATATATATATATTATAATGAATTTTTTTATTGTTTTATTTATATAAAATTTGACAATGAGAGACCTTAAGCCCAAGACTGGAGTTATCTTGTAGTTAGTATAACCAGCAGAGGAAATCAACTTAACCCATTCTTTCTTGCTTCTCTCTTTTCCAGTGACCAACTTAACCCATTGTTTTATCTTAATAGGTTTCTATGAATCTCGTTCCTGCCTGGGAAACCAACATTTGTATAAATCAACGTTGTTTGGGGTTACAATAAGCTTATTTTAGAATTTTCACTCTACTTTAGTTCATTTTGGGAGAGATTCATATTGGAATTAACTAGCGCTATTCAACTGAACCCTTGGGTAGCTTAGGCGGTTAGGTTGTTATGCTAGCAGTAAATAATCAGTTGTAAACTACTTTTAAGGTTGCCCAATAAAAATGTCATCTGTGTTTTCTTCTTTTTCTGAGTTGACCTGAAATTGTACATGTAAATAATTTGAAATTTTGGAAACTTAATGGAGCACAATAAGCACACCAGATATTTTCAAGTATGAAATTGGTATAAAAACAGCAAGTCTGACCCTTTAACCAAATCACTACGAGAGTACAGTATGTAGTTCTCTGAAAATGTGATATGGCGAACAACAAACCCACGGCTAGTTGCTTCATACTGTTGACAACTAAACAGATTAACATTTTTGAAGATAAGTACAGAAAGAGAGGGCATAGAGTAGGCAGACAAACTCTTGCACCACCATGAACAATGGTCCAACCAAAATAATGTGTTCTTGTACCTCAGGGAAATGTGAAAAAGACAGTGCAAAGCTGCAACTGCATTGTGACAAAACTAACAATGGCCTGCAGGGAAGTATTTGGAAAACCAAAACATATTAGGTAACAAAAAATTTGTTGCTTACAGGGAATTCAATATGTAAGATCAACACAGATTCAACAGAGATGAAGAAAATACCAATTCATTAACTGAAATAATAATAAAATGCCTAAAACATGTAGGATAGTAGCCAAATAAAAGATTATGTAATCAGGATGTACACCTGACTCAAGTTCTTGAATCCATTTTTTTTTTAAATGCAAATAGTAACGATAACATAAAATGGTCAATATAGCCAAGAAAACTTGAGTGCAAAAAGTATCGTGGGGACTGAAAAAAATGTCATTTGGTTCTGTAATCATGCCTAGGAAAAGGATTGGCTGCACACAATCATGACAATTTTATTCTTTATAAGATTAACAGAATTGGCTGGATACAAATTGTCTCACCATACCGAACATAACCTAACATGTTCAACTGGATTTCTTTGGTCATATCTATTAACATAAAGAAAAGGACACACAGTTACCCTCAAGAATCCTTGCTCAAGAATGACGCCCAAGATCATTGGCACAGCAGTGAAGATACCATTTTGAAAGAAAAATTGTGAAGCCTTAGCAGCAGTCAGTGCAGTGTTGTTAGTTATCCTGGCCCTTTCTTCAATGGTTACACCAAGCTGAGACAGTGCCTGGAAAAAATATTAATTTGTGTTCATAAGTATATGAATAAGTTCAGTAGTAAGCAATGAATTTAAATAACTATAGTACTATAGTAGCAGTGTTCTTGTATTGAGAACTTCTATACACAACCTTTGTCTATTGCCAATAACATGTAAACATAAATTGCTAAATAAAACTTGTAAACTGAGAGATCGTTGCAAACATTTGCCAGCAAAAATTCCATAAAATGAAAAACCAACCCCAGCTATAATGTGCAACAAAAATGAAACTACAGCATGTCCAACTCAATACTAACCATGGATTTCAATCTGGCATGAATAATAAACAGTTGCCACTCAAACTATGAATTTTGAACAAGAGGCAAAAAACAATGTATAATAAAGCAGATAGACAACCATAAAAGTTTAACAAAATACAACTTACCATATATGGTTTCCCATAAAGCCAAGATATATACATTCAGCAGTGTTAGCAGCAGCTTAAAAAAAGCCAAAAAATCCCCATACAAAAAAAAGCTTAGATATAAATATATGTATGCTTCTATACACATATGTCAAAGCAAGAAACCCGTATTTTTATACTCAGGATTTAAAATTCTATATACATATGTGTAACATAGTATTAATTAATTGTTTGTTGTTGTTTTAGGTGGTTGTTTTGTACTCAGTGAGGACCTTAAGGTGTCTTTTAACAAACTCATTGCTACCGTAGCTGTCACTGGATTGTGCTGCTGTTGATATTGACCATAATTTGAGGTATGTCCCTTGTTCCATATGTTATGTGTTTACCACTTCCTTTGTTCATATCTGGCTATTGCTTTGTCACTCCATGCAATGCATTGTTAGTCAACCTTAGTTTCCCGTTCAAGGATCAATTCAGTGAGTAATATGGATAGTTTGGATTACTCGTTGAATTGAATCTTGAATTGTCCGTTTGGACAGTTTGGAAAGTTATATATTGTATACATCATTTGTAAAAACAAGTTAAGTTTGCTTTATTTAATTTAATGAAATTTTGGTGTAAATTCATATTGCTTTGATCTCCGAGTGCATAATAGATTGTGGCGATTTCAAATCACCGCTTTCAGTTTGTGTACTTGGAGACCAATGCGAAATGCTGCCGAAATTTCATTAAATTAAATAAACCACACTTAACTTGTATTTACAAATGATGTATACAATATATAACTTCCTGAATGGGATAGGGCCCCACCTTATTAACATTAAGAGATATACATTTTCATGCATATAACATTTACAATATCATCTTGTTAGCTTATTTCAAAAAACATGGATTGTAATTGGATGAAATCACCGAAAATTAGTCAGCAATATGAAAATGGGGTTGAACAATTCACTACTAGAAAACCAGCTTTTAACATCGGTTATTTTTTACATACAACATCGGTGCTGAACCGATGTTGAATTAGGCGACGTTGAAAGTGTTGAAGTTAACATCGGTTCTCAAAACCGATGTTAACAATAGTAAACAACATCAGTTTCCCATCAATAACCGATGTGGACATCTGAGAAATGAAAACGTTGAAAAGTAGCTAGATGGTGAAACAACATCGGCTTTGCTGGAAAACCGATGTTAACGAAGAAAAGCAACATCGGTTTCCTTGGAAAACCGATGTTAACTAAGGAAAACAACATCGGTTTCTGCTCCCAACCGATGTTAACAAAGTAAAACAACATCGGTTTTTGAAAACAAAACCGATGTTAAAATTGCTTAATCAACATTGGTTTTGCTTACAGAACCGATGTTGTTATAGATGACAACATCGGTTTTCTTTTCAAAACCGATGTTGTTACATCATAACAACATCGGTTTTGGAAGGAAAACCGATGTTGATTTGTAAGTTAACATCGATTTTTCATACAACCGATGTTGTTTTTTTAGTTTTTTTTTATATATTTTATCTGTTTTTTGGATTTTAACAGTTCTTCAACCTGAAAATTTTAAAAATCCAGATCCAGCCAATTCACTATATAATAATATTCCAATAACAACTAAAAGTAAATAGTGTCAAAGGTACATAAAAGATTTTGCTAAGCTATATACAATTGTTTGCAAAATCCAAAAAATAAACGACCTAATCTACTAATACATCTTCTCTAACTTTCAGAAAATATTTCACCCATTGCACCCTTATCGCCTTCAACGTGTCGGCCTCCAATGGTCTTTGATCAGTGAAAAACTGCATGACATAATAAAACATGTAAGGATTACATAACAAAAACAAGTAAACAACAACAATTTGTTTTGAATTAGGCAACTAATTACCATGTCCCAGCTATCTGTGAAGTCTCCTTGGACTATTGTCTGCATCCAATGCATGACATAATAGCCACACTCAGTGCTTCCTGTTTGCTTATTACACTAAATTGAAAAATACAGTCAACGTTAAATGGCAATTAGCGTAAATGGTAATGAAAATTACTAGCATTTTGGGAACCATGATTTATTAAAAGACTTACTTTAAGCGCAATCCATTTAGTTGTAGCCTTTGATTTATTTTCTGGAGAGTCATGGACTCCCTTCAAAGCACTGTTTAAGACAAACAAGTATGCAAAGTGTACAAGTTACCTTTCAACTATAGAAACAACGTAAATGTGTTAGAAATTA
>PYAF01005638.1:346249-376752 GCA_007407185.1 Glycine tomentella
ATGGTGAATGCTAGTGTCCAACAATGAATCTGGTGATGATGGTACAAAGAGGCAAAGGCCAACTACATACAAATGATAGATATTGATAAGTCAACATGTTATATTCAGAAAAGTGGTGTGTATGTGTGTATGTGTGTGTCTGTGTTGAGTTGCAGAGTATTGAACAAAATGGTGTGTATGTGTGTATGTCTGTCTTCTAATGTTGAGCTGATGTAGTTTTTGTGTAGAAACGGTATAGGTGGTGATCACAAGTTCATACATTACTTGGTGCATACACAATAATGGTGCATACACAATAATACCTTTCAATACTACTCTTGCAATAGAAGCCAATCAGAAGTTCATACACTGAATAAAATACAGTTTGTCAAATTAAAAGCATAGTACCTGAGAGGGATGCGCCAAATCAAAATATGGGAATGAGAACCAAATAATGAGAACCTATCAAGCGACTGAGCCAAATCAAAATACAAGCATTAGAAGTAGAATGTTACTCAATGTAGTCAATATTTTATAATAAAATTATTCAATATCTTACGCAGGGAAGAGATGCAGAGTATCAATCAATATAATCCTGATAGAAGTCTCAGAGAATCTTTTTGTAAATCTGCAAAGAACATGATGACAATATCAACATTACTGCAAATAAATTACCATATATATTTATATTTACCAAATAAATTACTACATCATTCTTAACAACATGAAAGTCTATACACTTTCTTTTTATACATAGATCCACTACAACTTTCAGATCTCAAGAAAGTCTCATCCACTTCATTTTCAAGTTTATTATTAGCTCATTTAAGTTTTTCCAATTCTAATATTCTTTGTAGTATATTTCCCATCATAAACTACCACATCAACCCTTACACAAATGCCCCAATATGAAAGTAGTTGTTGTGCGTCCACTTGTCTGCATCTTACTAACCAGAGCTAGCTAGGGAAAAAGGGTGAAAATAAAATCCACAAACCATTTCCTTTATTCAGTGATTGAGACTTATCTAAAACTCAAGAAAGAGTTGAGAAAAGCTAAAGTGGAAAAGTAAAATAAGACGACCAGTACTTAGTTAGGTACACAGATGACAGTGCAAGAAGGTTTGCATACCTTTTCAAATTTCAAGATCAAGTGAGTGTGGCTTGCTTCTGAAATCACCCTAAAAACTGCTTTGGAATTGGAGACATCTGTTCCCAGTGTGGCTTTCCAAGCTATTTGACTGTTTATGAGAAGATAAAATTGGTCATTGAGTTTTCTATGTTTTTGAAACACTAATAGAGGGTAAGGTGTGACCTTAGATATTTTTTTAATTAAGTTTAACTGAAAAGGAATAAAAAGCAAAAGAAGAGTAAATGGGGGAGAGAGAGAGACAGAGATGGTGGGTATTGATGTTTAATTATGGGAAAGAACAGGTAAGAAAGAAGTGGAGAGTTGGGGAACAAAGAAGTCAGAGGTGGAAAAGGAGGGTTTTGGACAGTTAGGTGAACCACAATAACATTTTTTGGCAGCAGCACCAAAAACCCTTACATAGTTGTAATCGAATGTCAATTCTTCATCCTGGGGAAGGTGGTGGGGTAAACAAATTCAGCTTTTGGCACAGATCAATAACACTTACACTTGCTTAAAAAGCTCAAATGAAACAATTAAGTTTAACAATTAGTTTCATATTCCAATACTAATAAGGTATAAAAATAGGACCTCCAAGTCCTCCAAACTAACAACACAAATCTAGTAACAGAAAAAAAAGCGATAACCATTAATCATCCAACCTTCTGTTCAATTAAGCCTTTCTGGCTCAAATGGTCTAATATTTTTATATTTCATCCGTAGTGGAAAGGCGGCATAAGTAACCATTTTCATACTTGAAGTACAAAATTAAGAAGATTCACATTTTCTCACATATTTGATAATCATAAATCATAATACACAACAGACATGGACACAAGAAAACAAATTCAAGTTACTATTTCAAACTTCCAAAGTCACAATTTGAAAGGTAGAAGCAACAATGATCCTGCAGGATCTAGTGGAATTAACAATACACACATGAAAGTAGTACCTAAGAAGAGTGCCTACAACCGGTGTGGTACCTAAGAAGAACACAAAAGGTGGTGAGGCTAGAGTTAGAGTTTTTCATGGCTTATACCACTTTTTAGGCCACAAAATATTTACCTGCTTTCTAAAAGTAGGGAAAGAAAATCAAGAGACTTACCTTTAGTGAAGGAGCAGAGGCTGCCTGAGGATGGGATTGCAACCTCACTTGGTTGTCCTTCCTGCAAAGAATTAAAAAACAAGAACAGTGGTTACCTATGATTGTTCCTAAATGTTTGAGGGAACATACCAAGTGATATTTCAACATGTAACAAAAATACTATGCATGTATTTTTACTTGTTTAAAAACCAAATTCATGTAAACTTCATTTCAATATATAAAAGATCTCCAACTGTGTTTGATATACACCAATATATACCATTGCCTAATCTGGTCCAATCATAAAAGCATGATTAAAAAGTGTTAACACAAATTTTAGAGTGAATATGTAGCCTTATCATCGGCTATTACAAAGCTACCTTGCTTGAGATTGAGAGGTAATGATAAGTTACCACGTAAGTGCACGCTTATGATCACGCTACGCATAGACCAATTAATCTTCCTAGAAGCTAATGATTGAGTGTTGGAAGTATGATTAATTTAATGTTTTTTCATATTAACTAAAAGTTACCCTTAGAAAAAATAAGAAAATTAATTTTAAAGAAAAAACATTGAGGAGTATGCACAATAGGCTCACAAGTCACAGTCACAGACAATTCTAACTCCACATTGTCCATAAAATAGCAATCCCAGGATTCAAAAACATTTGTATGTCAACAATTAATTACACAACTAGAGTTCTTGTAGTAACAGACTGTCTGAGACTTCTATTAATGGGTAGTTGAACATAAACCTCATGGACGTCTTGTTTACAAACCTCATGGACACTTAATGTAGCTGAGAGATGACACAAAATCATGATGGAGACACCTTTGTAAAGCATTGTAAATGGGTCAGTTTAGACTTAGCAAATTTTTAAGGACAAACCAAACCAACTCAATCAAACTCAGCTTGGTTCATGTATGATAATTAGGTTCACATATTCATGATGGGTGTCACAGTAAAAACTACTCATGGAGAGTTTCATGGAGTAGCATACATTAATCAAACATCATGAATTTCATACCATTCATTATGCAAAATCAACACAATAAGGAAATGTGAACGGCCTAAACTGATGTATCTAAAGCATTGTATCAAAGATATTCGCAAATAGGAGAGATTCCAAAATGGTAGGTTATGTATAGGTCCAGTAATGATGATAGTGGTTCTCCAACAACAGTTGTACCAGTCCAAAGCAAATACCAGTGACCTGCACTAAAATCTCTACTTGTACAAAACATTAAAATCATCCACTAAGTTGTCCTAAATCCTCAATTCCATAACATTCAATCCTAACAGGTACAATCAATATGCAAAATCAATTCATACTCTACAATATGCAAAACTTGTTACCATGACAAGCATCTCCATAACAGGTAAAACAAATCAATCTATACAGTCACAAAGCATCTCCATTACATTATAACAACTTTGAACACAAGAGAAAAGGTATAAGGCTCACGGTTTTGTTGGTTTGGTTCCCTTAGCTCACGGTTTTTGTTGCTAGTAAAGAGCAAAACAAGTAACAGTAACAGATCGAGGAAAACAACCTACACAACATAAAGTTTGCCCAGAACAAGAAGAACACAAATGCAGAAGAAAAAGAAGCATCCGGAAGCGTCAATGGAAGTACATGTACCTAGTGGGAGCCGCGACACCAATGGAGGAACGCTACTGGGAGAAAGACCATGATAATGGAACCCGAACCCGAAACCGATAGTGGAACCGCCGTGATAATGGAACCCGAAACCGACAATGGTAACTGAGAGCGACTGAGAGAAAGGCGCAGCGAAGGACGAGACAGAGACTGAGAGAAAGGCGCGAGAGTGAAGAAGGTTTTGTAATTTGGGGGGTCAGGTTTTATAATAACAACAACAACATCGGTTTTCATTGAAAAACCGATGTTAACCTATTACTATTAACGAAAATCGATGTTAACATGAACATGTTAACATCGGTTTTCCAGGTTTTAAACAAAACCGATGTTAACCTATTACTGTTAACATCGGTTTTAGCAGGTTTTTAACAAAACCGATGTTAACCTATTTCTGTTAACATCGGTTTTTGCAGGTTTTTAGCAAAACCGATGTTAACCATGTCTTTTTAATTACAAAATTGCCACCGCATTTTATTTAACATCGATTTTACAGAAAACCGATGTTAAAGGAGCGATGTTAAAAGCTATTTTTGTAGTAGTGATTCCTCCAATTTACCACAAGTAATGCAACTTCTGAGCATGGAAATTATTTTTGTCCTTGTGTTAAGTGTGGAAATGGGAGACGACAGCCACTCAATGAAATCAGATCACATCTAATATGTCACGGCATCATTCCGACTTACACAAAATGGATCTGGCATGGTGAATTGTCGGATATGCCAACAGTTCAAACCACTATGCAGTTTGATGTAGACACATCACATCATATAGAAGACATGCTACGCGATCTTGGAGAAGCCAAATTTCGGGAAGCACATGCACCTACGTATGAGAAATTACAGAGTGATTCAAAGATCCCTTTGTATTTTGAGTGCACAACCTTCACACGATTGTCATCGGTGTTAGCTTTGGTTAACTTAAAGGCAAGATTGGGGTGGAGTGACAAAAGCTTCACTGAATTGCTAGTTCTGTTGAAAAAAATGCTTCTTGAAGACAACACTTTGCCAAAAAATCATTACGAGGCCAAGAAAATTTTATGTCCTATGGGTATGCAGTATCAGAAAATTCATGCTTGCCCTAATGATTGTGTATTGTACCGCAAGGACCTAGTTGATATGCAAAACTGTCCGACATGTGGGGTATCACGATACAAAGTGAACGAAGATGAATGTAGTGATGAATCAGGCAGAAACAATTCTCGTCCAGCAAAAGTCTGTTGGTATCTTCCAATTATTCCAAGGTTTAAACGATTGTTTGCTAATGCCGATGACACAAAAAATCTTACTTGGCATACACATCGAAGGCAAAGTGATGGATTTCTCTGACATTGTGCTGATTCTCCCCAATGGGCAAAGATTGATCAAAAGTATCCAACATTTGGTAACGATCCAAGGAACCTAAGGCTTGGTCTTGCATCAGACGGAATGAATCCTTTTGGTAACCTTGCAACTAATCACAGTTCTTGGCCTGTGTTGTTGATAATTTACAACCTCGCTCCTTGGTTGTGCATAAAGCGGAAATACATTATGTTATGTATGATGATATCGGGACCAAGACAGCCAGGAAAAGATATTGATGTGTATCTAGCGCCATTCATTGAAGATTTGAATAAATTGTGGGTTGATGGGGTAGATATTTTCGATGGTATGAAAGAAACCTTTACCTTGTGTGCAATGGTATTTTATACCATTAATGATTTTTCAGCCTACGGAAATTTGACTGGCTATAGTGTCAAAGGCCATTATACAACATTAACTGGCCATGAGGTTTATGACTGTGTGAAGGACATCGTGACTGTGTACGGGACGACCCAAAAGAAGGATGCTAACAAAAAAAAAAACATTTGGAAGAAAAGTCAATCTTGCTTGATCTTCCATACTGGTCCGATCTTGATGTATAGACATCATGCATGTTGAGAAAAATGTTTGTGACAATTTGATTGGCACCCTACTGAACATTAAAGGCAAGACAAAGGATAATTTAAAATGTCGCCAATATCTTGTTGACATGGGTATACGCCAGCAATTGCATCCAATTAGTAAAGGTTGACAATCCTATTTTCCCCCAGCAAGTCACACTTTGTCGACAAAAGAAAAAAAACTTTTTGTCATTGTTTGCCTACTTTGAAGGTCCCACAAGGATACTCTTCAAATATCAAGAGCCTTGTTTCTGTCAATGACCTCAAATTTGTTGGTTTGAAGTCTCATGATTGTCATGTGTTAATGCAACAATTATTGCCTGTTGCGATTTGGGGTATATTGCCCGACAAAGTAAGGGTTGCCATTAGTCGGTTGTGCTTCGTGTTTAATGCTTTATGTAAGAAGGTACTTGACCCCACACAGTTGGATGATTTGGAGAATGAGGTGGCTATTGTCCTTTGTCAATTGGAAATTTTTTTCCCCCATCTTTTTTTTACATAATGGTCCACTTAATCGTTCATCTAGTGAGGTGTGGTCTGGTGTTTTTACGCTGGATGTATCCAATTGAGCGGTACATGAAGGTCTTAAAAGGTTACACTAAAAATTAATACAGACCCGAAGCTTCCATTGTTGAAAGGTACATTGTCGAAGAATGCATTGAGTTTTGTTCTGAGTACATGGATTCAGTTAAACCTGTTGGCATACCTGAAAGTCGTCATAACCAATCAACAACAGGAAAGGATACACGAGGATTCAATGTTGTAACTATGACTCAACAGGAGCTTTCACAAGCTCATCTGTATGTTTTGAATAACACCACTGAGGTAATGCCGTACTTAGAAGCTCACAAACAACATTTGACAAAAACTCACCCCAGAATGAACATCATGAAGGTGTTGCAAGAACATAACAAAACTTTCATAACCTGGTTTAAGGCAAAAATCTTGAGTGATGACAATGCTTCCTCAATATTAAGACTGTTAGCTGTTGGGCCAAACTTAAATGTACCCACTTGGAAAGGATACGAAATCAACAACTATTGTTTTTACACAAAGTCGCAAGATGATAAAAGTATTGTACAAAATAGTAGGGTGACTATTGATGCTGTCTCGTTACACTTTTGTGGTGCATCTGATAACAACCCAATTCAAGCGTCAATGCCATACTTTGGGGTAATTGAAGAAATCCGGGAGCTCGATTATAGTGCATTTAGAGTTTCGATTTTCAAGTGTAAGTGGGTAAACGGTAACACAGGTGTCCATCAAGACCATCTTGGATTTACTTTGGTTGAACTTGTTAAAGTGGGTTACAAGGATGAGCCTTTCATCATGGTAGAGCAAGCAAAACAGGTGTTTTACATCAAAGATCCGTGTGACGCTCGATTTTCAATTGTTTTACAAGGAAGAACATCTATTAGTAGTCATCACTTTGGTGACTATGCATCACTGCATATCTGTGAAATGCTTTCTTTCTCAACATGGATGCCCTCCATAGTTGAAGACAATGACGTTGATGACGAACATGCAAATCGAATTGATTATGATGAAGGTTTATGGGAGAACATCAATACATAATTGCTGAATTACAATGTAATGTATTTTCAATATGTAGCTTATCCAATGCTTCAGTGAATCTTTAATATTAATAGGTTTTAATACTTTTATGTTATATATGTTACTTATGTGACCAAGTTGTTTGGTTTTGCTTGCAGATTCATGGCGACACCCCCATTGTCCCCTCCCAATTCACAAGATCGTAATTCAGATTCAACGTCTATGAAAAGTAGACAATTGACCCGGCTAAGAAGCTTGACTCGTAGAGACTTGGATCAGCCAAGGCCAACAGTGAATGTAAATCCTTCAACTGAAAGAGCATCAGGCAATTACAAAGAAAAATTCCACAGCTATCTCGGGGCTGTGGCAAGAGACAAAATTCCTATAGTCCATGCTTCTTGGAAAGACGTTCCTGAAACATTGAAGAACCTAATTTGGGAAGAAATTTTGGTATATTAAGTTGCTCATAAGTATATGATAAAGCTTTGTTCTATCTTATGATGTTCTTATAGAAAACTGTCACATGTCTTATACCATTGCAGGGAAAATTTGATATCCCAGGAGCAGAAAAGGCCAAGAAGAAGATAATGTCATCTGTTAGCACAAGATGGAGGTCATTCAAGTCTTCATTAACCACAAAATACATGTATGTTGAAGCTGAGAGCCAAACTGTTAATGATCCTTCAGTTAGATATGGTATACATTCCCAAACTTGGGAGGAATTTGTTGCTAGCCGAAAAACACCAACTTGGCAGGTTACATGGCAATATATGTTTAAGTTTAATTTAATTATTTGAATAAATTGAAATTGAAGTGACTCAATTAACTAAATTTCCAAATTCTGACAGGGAATAAGGAAAAAGGCGCAGGAAATCCAAAAAAATAATGAATGCCCCCACATACTTTCTCATAGGGGTTATGAGTTGCTAGAAAAAAAAACTAATGGATGAGAAAATAAAGATGCAACAACAACATGCAATGGATACTGAACATTCATCAAATGTGGATGACCCGCCATCTCCAATTCTTAGACATGTCAAGTGGAAGTTGGCCCGAACAAAGAAATATGGGCACATGACATCTAAAACGGGCATAGAAATATCCGATAAAGTTGTTAGTTGAAGCAAAGGTGCCTAAAATTATTTTGTGTATTAACTTTTGAATGAGTTGAATATTTGTTGCTTTTATGTTGCAAGACTTGTTAGAGAACAGATGACACAAGGAAGCTTTGTTCCTCATGGTGAACAAGACATATTAAATGTTGCTATTGGACGACCGGAGCACCCAGGTAGGGTCCGTGTTGCAGGGACAGGTGTGACCATAAGTCAATACTTTGGACACACATCACGTGCATCCAGTAGTTCGTGTGGATCCATCAACGCTGAACAGTTGGCTGGTCTAATTAAAGGCCTCAAGGAAGAATGGAGGAGGGAAGTGGAGGAGGAAAACAAACAATGCATAGGAAAAATGAAAGCTGAATTGGAGGAAAAAATGAAAGCTGAATTGGAGGAGAAAATGAATGAAAAAATGAAGTTTGAAATGGAAGAGAAAATGAAGGAAAAATAGAAGGAAGCAATAAAAACTAAGTTAAGCCAAATGGCAACACAAAAATCAGCCCCGGTTGACACACTTTTACTAGAATTGGCTGCTCGTGTTAGCACAAAGGGAAGTTGTGCTGGAACTGCAGCCAATCCTTCGGGGGAAGAAAATGCTACTGCTGTGGTGCCCGGCATGGGGTTGTTTGTTGAATGTCATGGGTCGACAAAGCTAGTTGCATTAGGAAAAGTTTATGACGGAACCACCTCAATTCACAATGTCGACTACGCAAATGATGTCGTACGGGTAAGTGTTGAAAAATTTTATCACGGGGACGCTCTTGTTCCATATCCGATGTCAGAGATATCCTACATACATTTGTCGCTTGGCCCACATGTTTGGTGAAACTAGTATCACAGAAGGTATATACATTGTTGCTTGCAATTAAATAATGTTCGTTTTTTATAAATATATTTACTAATAGTAGGTTATTTGTTATTTGTGTCAAACACATAGGATGCACACATTAGTTCAGAAGACATTCCCGAAGCAGTTAATAGGTCAACTAAACTGGAAGCAGTTGATCCTTTGGATGAATTGATTAAGATTGTCTATAAAGTTTACCACTGGCCTGTACAATTGTCGTGGGATAGGTTAAAGTCTGGGATTGCTAATGTCGAAACATCATTCTTCATCACATATTCAGATTTTAATGAAATTATATCAGGTGACAAGTATTTAAACATTTCTATACTACAACTGTGGATAATGTAAGTACATCGTAATTGAATGTCTCCTTTCATGTCCTAGTTATTTTTAGTTATTACAATCGATATGTTTAACAATTTCATATTGACTTCAAATGTTAATAATAGGCTTATGGATCAGTGGAGTACAAGGTTGGGTTATAGTTCAGTTTATGGGTTCCTGGAGCCTCAAATGATACATAATGCAAATGATAGACATTTGGAATGTCAACAATACATTCAAACATGGGTCAAGGAATCACAAAGAGAGGTGTACCTAGGGAAATCCCATTGTATTCGAGGAGTCAAGGATTTGTTGGGAATTCCGGATCGAAGAAGAGGAGATTATTTGAATAAGTAAGTACCAAATTAATGTCTTATAAGGGATAAGTGTACTTGTTTATTTTTGGTTGCTAAAATATATAAAATGCAGCGCACATTGGCAGTTGTTTGTTCTTTGTCCTTTGACTCATACAGTTGTCTGGTATCGTTCATTGCATAAGAAGCTAGATATTCACATCAAAGCTGTACTTAACAAGTAAGTTCTACCAAAACATCATAATTTTTACATTGTTAACCGAATTTATCCATACAACGTAAAGGTAATGCGTTAACCCACATGTATGTTGCATTTAATAAATTAGTTCACTTAAGGCTTTGAATACCGGCATCGATGGTAAATGCAATGCATCTGCACCAAACTGGATTAAAGTCAAGGTTAGACATTTAGTTGACCTTCATGCAGATTGTGTTGTCATTCTTCACTTGCAAATGTCAAATTTAAATTTAAATGTTCTGATATTTAGAGCCATGTGCAAAATGGAGGCTTTGAATGTGTGTATTACGTAATGCATTGGATGTGGAACATAGTAAGTGGGGGTTTGAAGAATGAATGGATCAAGGTATAACAAGTTGAATACATTTCTATGTTTAGTTGAATTTGTTAAATGGTTCCATACTTTAAATGTAATCGACTGATTTGTAATTTGTCTTATTGTTGTAGTGGTTTAGTGATGGCAGAGCGTTAGACATGGAGACCATAACAACATTAAGGAAAAAATGGGCTTCGTTTTTGTTAGAAACAAAAAACAAATCATTGTAGGCTGTTTTGTATGCCATATATAACAACATTAAAATATTTTGCCTTCGCATTTATTATATATTGTAGACATTATTACCAACTTCGGGATCTTTAATTACATATTAGCAATGTTGTGATGTTTATTACAAATACTGTTTAACATAGGCCAACATATATATGTATTGTATTTTTTCGGCAAATGAAACTACTTTGCAGGTAATTGATTAGGCGAAGATGGCGATAGTGGTGATGGTAATTTAAATATTTCAATGGATCAAACAACAATCAGGTTCGATTGAACCACTGATGAACTTGTAAAAGTTTGTATTTGTTTTGTATTATGTTGCTGGTTTAAAAATTGTAAGTAACCACATTTTTTGTTTGCCTGTACATTGTTCTATTTGATTAACCATTTATGATCAATATATATTGCAAATCAAATGCCTGTACATTGTTCAATGTTATTAACTTTGTCTCATATCATGCATGGTTAAGCTTTGTATTGGATCATTGTAGCATTCTGTGATCCTTTATTTGTTGTTAGTATCAATTAGAAGGCAGTCAATTATTAATTTCCTATTTCTGCCAAAGTATAGCTGGTACCAAGTGATTAATTACCACTCAACTTAGAAACACAGATAGCTACCAAGTCATGAATTTTATTTGTTCCTTGTTTTGTCTATTTAATTAATTTATACTGGAGATGTCATTAGATGCTCTAATATATAAAAGTTGCATATTTGAGACCCCATGAAGTTTCCTTTTTGCTGTCAGATAATATATATGGTGTTTAGATTTGAATGGTTATGCTTAGCAATTGAAGTTATTATGGACAAAATTTCAAAAAGGTTGAAGGGTTATGCATTGGTTGAAAAAACCAAAGAGGAGGCTGCAAGTGCAGCACTCAAAGAGATGAATGGCAAGGTAGATTTGTCTTTCTTTCTTGCTTGAAAAATGTAGTTTTTCTTAGAATCAGTTCTGCTTCATGACTGTCATTGAGAGAGAAACAGAACATGGGTTTAATAATTCAGAAATGAAAGAGGCTTTGCAGTCTTTGAAGATTTTATTGTGTGTGCAGATTATCAATGGCTGGATGATAGTGGTAGATGTTGCCAAGCCTAACCCACCAAGATTCAACAGGAATCATGCTGGATGATGAAGTTGACAAAAGAGAAAAGGTCCGCTGTGTGAATTTAGTTCCTTTGAAAAGCTTGTGCTTGTCAATCTTTATGCTTTCAAGGCAGGATAGTGTAAAGTTGGCTCATGTTCATGTTGGAATATCCACAAGACTGAATATCATGTAAATATTATAGGATCAATTATGAGGTTGAAATTTTCACTAGAATTCACTGAAGAGAGTAAATTAACAAAAGATTTTGTTCTTTTTCAGGTTGATTTAGTCATTGTAAATTCTAAGGTTCTTCTTTGAAGGTATGATTCAACATTAATTTCGTATGCAGTTTGTAATTAAGAGAGATTCACATTGGTGATTCCATATGTTTGTATTCTATATATACATATATTAAGGAAAGAAAATAAAAGGATCAAGACGTTGAGATGAAAGGTAATGACCAAGTTTGCTGCACTACGATGGAGATTTGGCCGTCAAAGTGTCCTCAATGCCCTTAAAGATTCCCTTTGTCGAATAGGACTGACTTCGGTGGATCTTTATCAGCTTCATTGGTCAGTACTTTTATGAGGCTGTTGAATGATATTATTTTATCCAATAACACTTTGATTATAATGTAATTTCCTGAATTTCAGGCCTGGAGTTTGGGGAAATGAAGGTTGGTCAGTGTAGCAAAATTATTTCATTGAAGATTCCAATTTAACAAGGCTTATAGAATCAGATGTTTATTTACTTATTGATGATCCGATTAAGAGAATGCTTAGTTCCTCAATTGGTTCTTGTTTTCAGGGTATATTGATGGTCTGGGATATGCTGTTTGAAAAGGGACTTGTGAAGGCTGTTTGTGTTTCAAACTTTAGTGGTAACTCTTCATGACTATTATCTGTCTTGAAGTCTTCATTATTATGCAAAACCATGTATGAGTTCAACCAAATAAACGGTGATTCCCTTAACGTACAACATGTTAATGTGCTAATATGAATCTTTGATATAAAAGTCTGACCATTTGTTAGTTATCACATATGAAATGTTTAATTATTTAAAAATTGATGATATGTCGAATTCTTCTTTCACAACATTACTGCTAACTGAGGTCCCCAAGCTGCGAAGTTGAATATGATATATTCATTACTTAAGAAGAAGCATTTGGACTTGGTTGCTGGTTATGGGACTACTTAAGAAGAAGTGGAGCATTTGGTTTTCTGCTTCGTCTTGCTGGTGGAGCAAACAGTTCCTCTGCGGCTGCAATTGTTGGGTGGATGTGCCTGTCGGTTGGGAAAGGTAAGTAAAGCTGCAATGAGAAGTGTTGTTATATTCATATATATATATTGCAAAGTTTCTATTTCCGATAAACTTGTGACAGTAATAGGAAGCAACATTATTGCATTTACAATCTTGCTTATTTAGGGGTCGACAAATAGTTCAAGTGACCACTAGTCTAGCTTTTGATAAGTACAAACTATATCAAGATCTCAGGGAAGGATAGTAAAGAGACCATGTATAATTGATTGACAGCTGAATTAGCTAGAGAAGTGGACCTGAATATTCATGGTTCTTTACTTGAAAAGCCTGCTAAATTGTTTGAATATAGAGCATGATGGCCTATCGTTCCTGAAAAGTGTTCAAATTGCAAAGAAGCTAAACTGTCAAATGATGGTCAATAAGAAAATTGAGAGAGACTCTATTGGCCTCTTTTTGTTTTTTATTTTCATATGTTCAATGTGGATGAGGAAGTGAAAGCTGATGCAATATGAATAAGAAATTATGATTAGTAGCTCTCCAAAGAAGCATTGTTAATGAGGAGGGAATGCAGAATGGAGCTGCACAGCAAAGAGTTAACAGAGACACATGAGGAAGGAATATTCTGAAACACCTTGCAAGCATGGTATAAACACAAATTTGTCTTCTATTTGAAATATGCACAAAAACGTTGTGAGCACTTCTTAACAAAGTAAAAGAAAACTTAAAAATAGTACCATCCTATACCAATGTTTCTTCAAATGTCCAATGGAGGCTGTCCCAGAAATACAAAGAACAGGGCCTGAAGTTGCCATTTTTCAGAACAAGAACACAATGGAACTTTTAATGTAGCTGGAACGGAAGCCTTGTTGGCAACATTCAAAAATATACGAAACTGAGCACTGCTTTTGAGGAAGGACTTCAAGCCAAAGCAACAGGTACCATGTGGCTTGGTAACAATGTTGCTGTTTGTAACAGAAGAGAGCCAACAAATTGGTGAGGCCTTAGACAAAACCAGATCACGCCATAGTTCTGTGACTGACAAAGAAGAAGGGCCAAACAAAGAGGTTTGAGCAGACACGACCTGCATATGACCTATACATATATAGTGGACCAACCATATTTGTCATAAATGGACTGAAAACAGTTCCAACAATGATCCTGAAGATGGAAATTGAAGAAAATGACAGTGGAAATGAACTGTTGTCAAACTGGATAGGTAGATAAGATAAAACAAGCAAACTAACAGGTTATAAGGTTTGGAATGAATGTTGTACCTAGTTATTCAATGATTGTATGAACATCTTAACAAGGATGCATGTAATATTTTTGAAAACTGAAAAGTAAAAAGTGACTTTCATACTCCATGAGCAGCCAAGACTTGCTAGAAAATTGTATCAAATATTTATGAAGTTGTTATTGTTTTTTTTCTAGGATTACTAGATACTAATAAAACATAAGTGTAAGTCAATTTTTTTCTTTATTAATATTATGACATTCAAAGTACTTGATGTGCAGATGTCTGTGCAGCCAACTGGAATTTGTCAGCACACATTTGCCCTTCACCTAGACTAATGGCTATAAGGAGGCTACTAACTCATGTGTCAATAGGTTAGAGGAAATTGGTACTACTCACATGTGGTTTTGGAATGCTTTCTTTTGGTAAAAATAGTTGAAGAAATCTATGTACTTGTTATAATTTGGTGCACCATTTTTTGGAAATGTTTATAACTTGAATCTGATGGCATATTAAGGCCTGCAAGTTATCACAGTCATTTTTCTTGTGACGATTGTCATGTGATATGATTATAACATTATTCCTGTATGTTCCTTGCGTTAGTGATTATTGACATGATTGTAATTATGACCTTAATTTAACTGAACTGGATAGGTTTTGTTTGTGTTCAGTATGAGCAAGGAATTTATGAATCATGTGGCGATCCTGTTTATTTGGATCAGGACCATGGTGTAACAAGATCCACCTTATAAAATTTTATTGATAACCTTCTTATTGATTGATCCTAAATTTTCATTAAATGTTTTACAGCTCCCTTATGTGTTCTTTAGATAACACAAATGCATTTCATTAAATGTTTTACAGCTCCCAAATTTTCTGGATTTGGAACCTCATTTGGTCTCTAGACAACACTTCGGAGTTTTATGTCTTGGTGAATGGACATGTTCCTTTATTTTTTATTTCAAATCACAGAGTACAAGCCTACTATCATGCTGTCAATTTTGAGCATTTTTTCATGCTTTGTTTATGTTGCATGTCATCTGGAAATTTAGAACTCAGGACAAACATACAATTTTCAACTGAAATTATGTATGTATACATTCTTTATATTAATTAAACCTTTTCTTACAGGAGGTTTTGATAGACAATGTTATTATTAAAAGGACAATGTTGCGCATTCGACAAGTGCACCGATCGTACAAGTAATAAAGTGATAAGAGAGATCGTTCCCACGAGGATTGTTGACCAATTAAACTATAATTTATATCAATAGGTTGGAGAACAAATAATTATGAGAAATGGTTGTTGTGTGTGTAACAATTAAATTAAAAGCTAACTATTAACATAAAGCTTTTATAAACAAGTAAGTAAATATAGTAACGATATGTGACGATAGTAGCCAGGGCACCCACACTCGATGTTTCCTTCCAATGAAATCGTATCGATTACTGCATTCACTTAATGACGTTATCTAGCCATTATATGCATACAAGTTCAGTTGTTCAATAATTCCTCATTGAAACAATCCTTTAACCCGCTTGAAAGTTCTAATCCCTTAGTCACCTTCCTAGGGTTAAGCACTAAGCAACGCATTGAAGAACTACCAACATACATCCCCATTCCTAGGTAATGTAAAGCTAGTTACCACACTTAGTTCCAAGACTAAAGCCCTAATATTCTTATTATGAACCCTAGCTCTTTAACCTTTAATAGATTGATCAAGTCTAAGAAAGAGATGCAAACATTCAAGCAAAGTGCGGTAAAATAACTTTGATAAATGAATAATAGCATTCAATACATCCCAATGGAAGTTACATCAAGTGCTTGGCCCTAGCTACAAAATAAAACTAGCCAAACCTAGTCATGGCTAGCTTTGAGCTTACAAAATGAAATATGCCCAGCTGAAGCACAAGGAAGAAGAAGGCGAAGAAGATTCTCCACTTGAGCCTTCAACTCCCAAGCCCTAGCAAAGCTTCCCAAGCTTCCAAAACCCTATTTTGTGTTGTTTCCCCCCAAGAAATCGTGCATCGAATGCTGAGGTCCAAGTATTTATAAAGTATCTTGTGAAGTTCCTGTTTTGCCCTTGACAGCTGTAATTATAAGGCTTCTGTCGACCTGCGGCGCCTTTGGCGCTAGCCTAGCGCTGATGGCGCCAACTTGCAGAATGAATGGCGCTCTTGGCGCCAACCTGGTGCTGGCTGACAGAGGATGTGGCGCTCCTGGAGCCATCTTGGCGCTCTAGGCGCTGAGGTCCAGAGAACATGGCGCTCATGGCACCAGTTACCAAAACTTATGGCGCCCTTGGCGCGGCCTTAGCGCTCTTGGCGCCACTACTGGCGCTGATGGCGCCAGAGTCTTCTTCCAAGCTTTGTTCTTTCCTTCTGATTTTTGCTTAATCTTGTCACCTTTGACTGATTTCCTGGCAATTCATCACATTAACTCAAATCATAACACAAGAGGGCAATTATCCATGCTTAATGCTCAATTCTCGCTCTAAAAAGCTTAGGAAAACCTTATATGCTAGGCGCATATCAAACAATTCCCAGATTTAGATATTGCTGTCCTCAACAATAAACAAAGTTCAAGTAGGAAGCATGGATCACTCTAGAATCAACATTGAACAAACAATCCTTGAGCTTAAAATGCTACCAATAACTGAATTAAATCAAACTTCACACAAAGCTTTTCAAATCCATCACACATAGCAGCCTAACTTGAATACCCCTCACAGATGCTACATTTCACTCACACTGTAGTGTCTGGGTATTCTCTCAAACCATCACAGCCCTAGTACTACCATAGGCTTGATCTTATTCTCAAGTTCCTATAAAAAGAACACAACACATGCATAACTGATCAAAAGGTCTTAAACAAGTTGTAACTTGGCTTGGCTTACAGGTAGGAGTATTTGGAAAGTGACTAACAAGCAATGAGATTGAACTTACTAAATTTTTGAACTTTTTCTCTTTCAATCTATTACTTCCTTCCAATTTCTTTTCTTTCTTCCTTTTCTTTCAACTTGCTAATTTTTTCCTTTCATTTGTCAATCTGGCTTAATTGAATGCCATTCTTTGTTTTTCATTCCTTTTTATTTTTGTATTCACCTGGATCTTTGTATTCTTTTCTTGCACAACCACAGATAGATTAGTAGCTCAATCCCAACAAAGGTAAGGTAATGAATGTGGTTTGATGTATTTATCAGGTGCTTAAACAAAAGAAGGTTTTAGGCCCAAAAGGGGTTAGCAAAGGAAATAATTGTAAGGAAGGCTATTTGGCCCAAGCTTATCAGAACAAATTGCCTTTATCACATCAATCATGCATGAATCAGAGAGAAACAGAGCAAGTTCTAGAGTCCTATTGTTGTGAGGTCACTCTAGAAGAAATTAACTGTTTAGGCCTAAACCTCACATGCTGTGGTACAAGCTAGACTCATGGTGATGTCAAATCAAACAAAGCATTCCATTTCGAAATGAATTCAGCTATACAAGCATTCACATACTCAGTTCAAGTTTCATACAACATCAATTCATGCTTCATATCACCAATACTTTCCAAATTCAATTTCACAAGTGACTGATCCAGCCAATCTAAATCCGGGACAAGCATGCCTTTAGCAAAAATGTCTAATATATACACCTATGGTTAGTTTAGAATTAGACGCAAAACCAATTGTAGTTAACTATCTGTATACGTTCATAAAAAGAAATTTTGTTATCAAAAAGTATCTGACCAAAAAGTGTCTGCCTACTGTTTATGTTTCAGTAAAACGACGCATGATTAACAAAAAGACGCGTGTTTCCTCGATTAACGTGCCCCTATTCCCATATTTAAATCAGTTGTTGTCCCCAGCAAATGACACGCATAAAAACACAAAACAGATAACACGTTATTAAAGGAAACAACTCATGCATACACAAAATATTACTCATGGCAGAAATGGAATGTGTTTAGGCACGCACTGACGGTGCCACACTGTGTAAATGTCTAAAGTACGAAATGTAAAGTGCGGAAAAAGAAAATGACATGAAAATAAAGCAGAAAATAAAGGAAGAGAGAGAGCGAGGAGGATCAGTGAGTCGGATATTCATCCATGGTGTCTGGGTCAGCTGTGGGGGATAGAGATGCCTCTGGTGTAGGAAGTGCAAAAGCTAGGGGCGAAGGCTGTGACGGAGAGCCATAAGGGTCGATGGAGAAATGCTGGCAAAGGGCAGTGAGCATCCGGATCTGAGCGTCCATCTGCTCCTGCATCCTCTGAGTGGTGATGGTTAGCTGGTCTATCTGCTGCTGCATCCTCTGGTAAGTGGCCGAGTCCTCAAAGATATGCTCGCGGTGTGGGGCATGGCTGGGTGCAGCAGGAGCGTCCTGTGGTGGTGGTGGTGCAGAAGTGGCTGGCTGCTGAGGTGGTGATGCTGGCGGCTGAGGTGACTGGGGAAAGACTGGGACCTCTGGCATAGGCTCCTCTAACCCGTCACAGGGTCCATACCTCAGGCTCCGGGCAGCCATCTCCTCAGGGGAAAGGTCCACAGCACGGAGGAGCTGGTCCTGAAGAGTGCACCGTACCGAGTCCTGATAGGTCTTCTGAGTCAGAGTGGTCCCTAGCTGCACGTCCACGGGCTCGTCGTCAGGAATTTCCAGGCCCGCGTGCATGCAGAGGTGGGAGATGAGGGAAGAGTGACCTAGAAGGGAGCGGGGGCTGCCATCCTGGATCATGTGCAGGATACGGTCCAAGAGAGCGTAAGAGATATCAAGGTTGATATCTCTCTGCAGAACGCACAGCAGGCATGCGCGCTTCACATTCACATCCGTCAGGTTAGAAGATGGGAGAATGGTGGAGTTAATGAATAAATGCCAGAAGTCTGACTCTGGATGCAGCTTGCTTCGTTTGAGCTTCTCGGGAACGAAGTCTGATTCGGTCTTCATCTTCCATGCGGAGAATCGACCGATAATACTGCGGCGTAGCTCATCAGCTAGCGGAGGCATGTCGTCCCGATAGGTCGCCTTGCCTGTGCAAGGAAGAGGCTGCATCTGGTTGAACCGGTTCATGAACCCATAGCTTCGGAGGTCATCGAAGGATGTCCGAAGGAAATCTTCAATGAATTCGTGGTCGAAAGGAATGACCACGCCTTTGACCCAGCTGCGCCACTGCTGCTCCACTGTCGACCGGTCCACATTGGCGCAGAACTCCTTCAGAATAGAGCTGGAGCTCGGCTCAGCAAAACTGACCAGTGTCTGCCACTGGCGACGCACAATCACCTCTCGAATGAGGGAGTCCTCTGGTAAACCCTCCCAGTCAATGGTTCGCTCGGGGATGATCTTCTTAGGCGAATACCACTTGTCAAAGCGCTCTTGATGGGCCTTTGACTGGAAGCGGCCATCATCATAATCCGAGGTGCGGGCCCTCCTGCTACTGGTGGCTCCTGTGGTAACTTTCTGCTTGCCCTTATCTACCTGTTTGCCCTGAAATACAGAAGATTTACAATGTACCATAGGCACTCAATTAGGCTAATCAAAACAAAACTGGAAATTCAACAATTGCATCATAAGTAAGGAACCAAAATGACTGATGGACAAGAATCTCCAGCTCAGGATATGGTCATACACATCTAATGTGAAACAAGCTAGACAAATACATACAAAATAACCCATCAAGAACCTCTATGGAACCCTAGAATTTGCAAGCTAGGGCAATCAGCCAACCAGTATAAAACCATCATAGTGAAATTGCCAGTCAAAATATCAAAGATAGCACTGTACTAGCAAAATTACTCCATACAATTACTAACAGATATACAATCACAACATTGATTCACAACATTCAATGAAGGCAAAGTATTCCTGGAATCAACAATCTAGCATTCAGTCATGAAATTTCCTGCTTAATCACTTAAATCAGAGAGCTATTATCATGCAGGATGACCACAAAAAGGGTCCTACAACTTACTGATTCCTGCTTCACAACACCCAAGCACTATGTTATTCTTGAAATAGGGAATTATACAAGATAAGGAACAGAAATCAGATCCATATAGACACCCCAGGCATGCAGTTTACAATTGATATTCTTAACTCCCATTGCCTACTGACGTGACCTGGGTTTGTACTTGTTTAAAGGTTACCCACCACCAATGGCTTGTGAAACCTTAAGCTGGCAACTACATACCCAACACATCTTAAAAAAAGCCCTAAGGGGAGAACTCACCTTGTCTCGAGCCATGGTATTGAAATGGATGCACGTATGGCAGTGAAAACCCACGAGGGATCAACGAGAGGCAAAGCTCGAGGGGACCAAAATGGAGATGGATCAACAATGAGGAAATGAATTGGAATGGAGAAATGGTGTATGCTTGGAGAGAGATGGCAGAGGTCGATTTGGTGCGAGAAAGGTGAAGAATATGAAAAGTGAACGGAAATTCAAACTTAAATAAAATAAAAACAGCGCCCTAAGTGCGGCACTGATCACGCCATCCTCACGCCAAGAGCGCGAGATACCAGAAAGTGTGGCGCTAGAAGCGCTATAGTCGCGCCACCAGCGCAACAATCCAGTGAGGTTAGCGCTCTTCACGCCAGAACCACGCGGATGGCACCATACCTTGGAATTGAAACCCAGCCAGCGCCAGTGGAGCCAGTATCCACGCCCAGAGCGCGGCAATCCAGAAACTTTGGCCCTCTCAACGCCATTTTCACGCTGGTGGCGCCATGACTGAACTGAAAATCCAGCCAGCGCTGTTAGCGCCAGATTCGCACTGCCAGCATGACACTCCAGAGACTGTGGCGCCTATGGCGTGGCTTTGGCGCTCTTGGCACGAAAGTCCAGAACCTTGGCGCTGGTAGAGCCAGGTTGGCACTGATAGCGCCATACCCATAGATTATGCAGCAATAAAGCAGAAACTGGGCTTAAGGCTTAAAATCACCAAAATTCTAACACCAATTGTAAAATGAAGCTATAAATATCATGCATTCATGAAAAACACAAACAACAACAACAATAAAAACCAAAGGACTGAATATGGTCAAGTACATGGAAGCTAACAACGATAAGTGCAAAGCTAATGATCTACTCTATCCTAAGAACAGACTCAATATATCATAAAACACACAATTGAGTTGCCTCTCAATAAGCGCTTGTTTAACGTCGCGAGCCTGACGGTTAATCCTTTAAGGATTAGGGGAGCTCAGAGGGATTGCAACAGCATCCCTATCAATCTGACCACCAAAATATGGCTTCAGCCGCCATCCATTGACCTTGAAAGGTCTGTTGGTGTTATGGGGAGAGATCTTTACAGTCCCATAAGGGAAAACCTTCACAACCACGAATGGTCCAGACCATCTAGATTTGAGTTTACCTGGAAACAACTGCAAGCGCGAGTTGTACAATAATACCTGTTGTCCTGGGGTAAACTCCTTGGAATGGATTTGCTTGTTGTTCCATCTCTTGGTTTTCTCCTTGTAGAGTCTTGCGTTCTCATAGGCGACAAGTCTGAATTCATCTAATTCGTTCAGCTGCAACAAGCGCTTCTCTGTGGCCTTGGATAGCTCGGAGTTGAGGATATTTCTACTCGGAGAAGATAATTTTTTGAATGTTGCCTATGATGACTGCGTCTGGATTGTTGACTCAGGTGCCTCTTTTTATGTTACTCCTCACAGAAGTTTTTTCTCATCATACAAAAGTGGCTATTTTGGAGTCGTGAAAATGGAAAATCAGGTGACTGGCAAAATTGTTGGTGTCGGTGATGTAACCCTGACCATGGATGTTGAGTGTCGACTTATGTTGAAAGATGTGAGGCATGTATCTGACATGCCATTGAACCTAATCTCAGTTGGCAAGCTAGATGATGTTGGGTTGGTGAACTACTTTGGAGGAAGTAGATGGAAGCTGACCAAGGGAAACTTGGTCGTGGCTCGAGGAATGAAAGAAGGCTCCTTGTATGTGATGCAAGGAAAGATAAATGGTGGAGAAGCTAATTCTGTCCGAGATGGACCTAGCTTGGAGCTGTGGGACAAACCCTTCGGCCACATGAGTGCGAAAGGGTTCCAAATTTTGAAGAAAAAAGAGCTTTTGACCGGGTTGAAAGGCCAAGTGCTAGAAAGTTGCACGCATTGCCTAGCTAGAAAGCAGCATCGGGTTTCGTTTGTGAGACCGGATCAACCAAGACGATGCAGGAATATTCTTGACCTCGTCCATACTGATGTTTGCTCCATGATTGAGAAATCTCTTGGTGGAGCTCAATATTTTGTTTCTTTTAATGATGACCATTCCCGCAAAGTGTGGGTTTACTTGTTGAAGACAAAAGACCAGTTACTCCGATCTTTCAAAGAATTCCATGTTATGGTGGAACGGGAGACTGGCAAAAAGTTGAAGGTGGTCAGATCTGACAATGGTGGTGAGTATTGTGGTCCCTTTGATGCTTATTATAGAGAAGTCGGGATCTGACTTGAGAAGACGCCCCTCAAGACTCCATAACTAACTGGACTTGCTGAAAGGATGAATCGGACTATTGAAGAGAAAGTCCGAAGCATGCTATCCAATGTCGGATTGCCGAAATAATTATGGGGAGAAGCTGTCAGAACTGCTATTAACTTGATCAACCTCTCACCATCACGATCACTAGAAGGAGAAATTCCTAAAGAAGTATGGACAGGTCGAAAAGCGACCTATGATCACCTAAAGGTATTTGGATGCCAAGCTATCATACATATCCCTAAAGATGAAAAAGCAAAGCTTGATGCAAAGATGAAGGAATGCATTTACCTCGGATCATCGAAAACTGGGTTCGGATTCAGACTTTGGGACCCAATCAATAAGAAGATAGTGAGAAGCCGGGATGTGATCTTTCATGAAGATGAGATCATTCATGACATCTCGAAGTCCAAAGTCTGAGTTTTTGCCCGATGTGAGGAACATGTCCCTCCTGTTCGAGCTGAAGCAGGGGAGAGAAACCAATGAAACAAATAATGAAGAAAATGATGACCAACAACTAGAAGAGCCAACTGTTGAAATTGATGGAGAGGTCGAGATGAGAATGTTGAGACGGACTCTCAAACTGAAAATCAAACTAGACACTCTACACGAGTGAGACGACCTTCTACAAGGTACTCACCTGATGAATACACTATTGTTGCTGAAGACCGTGAGCCTCAAAGTTATGATGAGGCTGTAACGAGCTCAGACAAAGAAGAATGGAAGAAGGCAATGCAGGACGAGATGAAGTCCTTGCATGAGAATCATACATATGAGCTAACTGAGTTACCTCAAGGAAGACGAGCTCTGAAGAACAAGTGGATGTACAAATCAAACATGAAGAGAATGGCCAGAAGCTGAGATACAAAGTCCGAATTATAGTGAAAGGATACAATCAGAAGAAAATGGTTGATTTTGAAGAGATCTTCTCTCCTGTTGTAAAGATGACCTCGGTCCGAACTGTGTTAGCCATGGCAACTTCAATGGACCTCGAGGTAGAACAGATGGATGTGAAGACGACATTTCTTCATGGAGACTTAGAAGAAGAAATTTATATGGAGCAACCTGAAGGGTTTCAAGCTGCAGGACAATAAGACTTAATCTGTCGTTTGAAGAAGAGCTTATACGGCTTAAAACAAGCACCTCGGCAGTGGTACAAGAAATTTGAATCTTTTATGACTGATCACAAGTTCATGAAGACTGAGGCTGACCACTGCGTATTTGTGAAGAGGTATGAGATTGGAGACTTTCTGATTTTGTTGTTATATGTTGATGATATGTTGATTGTAGGGCAAGATAAGATGAAGATTGTCGCCTTGTAGAAGGCATTGAGCTCGTCCTTCACAATGAAGGACCTCGGCCCTGCAAAACAGATTCTCAGCATCAAGATAATCTGGGATAGACAAAAGAAGCTACTGTGGCTGAGTTAAGAAAATTACATTGAGAAGATTTTGAAGAGATTCAACATGGACAAAGCCAAAACAATGAGCACCCCATTATCCGGACACATAAAGTTGAGCCAGAGGCAATGTCCGAGATCAGATGAAGATAAAGATGAGATGTTGAAGATCCCATATCAATCCGCCATTGGAAGTTTGATGTATGTGATGGTTTGTACAAGACCCGATTTGGCATATGCAGTTGGAATTGTGAGTCGGTATTTATCAAACCCCGACAAAGAACACTGGGAAGCAGTGAAGTGGATCTTCAAGTACCTCCGAGGTACAACTGATTATTGCCTCCGATTTGGAGAAGGTAAAGTTGAGTTGCAAGGCTACTCGGATGCTGATTTAAGGGGAGATTCCGATTCAAGGAATTCGACGACTGGATATTTGAGTTGCCATGGCAATCAAGATTGTAGAAGTGTGTGAAACTTTCGACAATCGAGGCCAAGTACATAGCCACAACTGAGGCTTACAAAGAAATGTTGTGGATGAAGAAGTTTCTCTCTGAACTCTGCCATGATCAAGACAAGTACGGCGTGAAGTGTGACAACCAAAGCACAATTCATCTTGCGAAGAACTCAACCTATCACTCTCGCACTAAGCATATTGATGTAAGGTATCACTGGGTCCAGGATGTGATGGAGGATGGACAGCTCACACTTGGCAAAGTGCACACCGACCAGAACTGGTCCAACAAAACTCCTCCGTAAACTTAAAAGCTTCTACCATCCTTTATGTCGATCAAATTGTTTTTTCTTCTTGAACACCCACTTCACATCAATGGACTGACATCCTTTCGGAAACTCGGCCAACTCCCATGTGTTGTTGCGATTAATTGCTTTAATCTCCTCATCCATGGCAGTTTGCCACTTTTTATCTTGCACCGCCTCTTCAAAGCTTATATTCTCGGAATCTACCAAAAGACATACAATATGTACCTCATTTATCAAATTATAGAAGTCTTGCAAACTTTGCATTTTGGGTTTTGCGGTTAATCTTCATCATTGGTAGTTTCAGGATTTGTCGGTATGATTGTTGGTATAGCAGTTAATGATCCTCCATTTTCATTGATAATCTCCATTGACTTATTCCAATCCCACCAACTTTCTTCATTAACTCATACCTTGTCTTCTATGTTTACTCGTAAACATTTTTCTTGAACACTTCTCAAATTCAGCTTGAACATACGATTTCTCCCCATTTCAACTTGAACGACCAAACGCTCGTGCTTATCTTTCAGGTGTAATACTCGGTCTTTCATAAGTATCGAATAACCTTTCTCCATGAGTTGCCCCATACTCAAAATATTGCTCTTGAGGTCCGTTACGTAATACACATCTTGGATTGACCCAACTAAGCCATCCTTTTGTAAATAACAAACCGTACCTTGGCCTGTGACCTCAACCTTCGACGCATCTCCAAATGACACATGTCCAATTCAACCTTTTGCATCTCTTTGAATAGGTTTTTATGCCTGCACATATGGTTGCTCGCACCCATGTCAAGGTACCACACAGTGTCATTGTTGGTGTTGACTTCATTGTGTGTCATCAAAAGAAAACCTTATTTTTCCTCCTCATCTCCCGTGATTAGGTTGGTTGTCTCTTCCACCTTTTTCTCAACTCGACATTCTTTTGCAAAATGCCCCAGCTTGCCACAATTGTAACACTTATCGAAGTAGCAATCGTTCGCATAGTGACCATATTTGCCGCACTTGTAGCACTCAATATTGGAATAATTTGATCAATCACCTCTCACACGATTGTGTCCTCTTCCACACCAATTTTGTTGGTTTGATTGCTCCTTCTCCTCATAATACCCTTATTGACCACGACCTCTACTACCGCAACCATCTCCTTGACCTCCATTGCCATGTCCTCTACCTCAAAAATTTTGAGAATAGAGTACCTTTTCGTCTTTGATTGATGCCTTGGCTTGAAGTGCTTGATCGAGTGTCTCCTCCTTCTTCTTCCTATTATGTTGTTCGTGTTCCTCGAGAGAACCGAAAAGCTCATCGACCATGAGCTTCGTTAGGTCCTTTGACTCTTCTATAACATATATGACATTCTCGAAATTGTCGGTTAACTACCTCAAAATCTTCTCTACAACTTGCGCATCAGTTAATGCTTCTTCGTTTTGGTTGAGTTGATTCACCATAGTTTGAGCACGCGTGATGTAGTTGGAGGCCCCTTCCGACTCCTTCATCTTTATGCCTTCCAACTCATCACGAAGTGTTTGAAGGCAAACTTGTTTAACCCGACCGGCTCCTTTATAGACATTCACCAAAATGTCTCACGCTTCTTTTGAAGTTGTTGCACTCGTAATCTTCTCAAAGCCTAACTCGTCAACAGCTCGGAACAACATGTACAAAGTTGCCTTATCTTGCAATCGCATCTCTTTCAACGCCTTGTGTTGAGCCGTTGTATATCGCATGGTAGTTGTCGATTCTTCGAAACCTTCTTAGACCACCTCCCAACCATCTTAAGACTCGATAAGAGCTTTCATTTGGATTCTCCAAATTTCGTAGTTCGCCTTCGTTAGTCGAGGCAACGACACATTGTTGATCATACTCATCATTGGCTCTAATACCAATTTGTAAAATTGAAAATAAGTTTATGCCGGGAGAGCTTGTAGAGAAAACAATTTCTATAAAAAAAAATATTCAACTTCTTTCTTTTTTTCTTTTTCTCTCCTCTCTCATTTTGTCAAACATTACAATGATCTATTTATAGACTATAAAATGTCCTTCAATAATTTAAAAGGCTTAAATCCTATTAATAACCATAACCCACCATCAAAACTCATTATAGTCATTCATAGCCATAAACTACAATCAAAACTCATTATAGTCATTCATAGCCATAAACTACCATCATTGTTGACTTTTGACCTTTCATTCTCCTCAAAATTACTAATTAAACCCATTAATTTTTAAGTTTACTCAACAGAATTGAGGCCTAGTATGCTATTGGGTAAGCTTACTAGATTTTTGCAGTTTTTCAAATTCAAATAAGTAAGCTCTTTTAGAAGACCAATGGATGGATCAATGTATCTGAGTTTTTGACATCCTTCGAGTTCTAGGTGATCAAGAATTAGGTCCTTTCCAAACTGCGGCAACTTGATAAGACTTTTGCAATCTTTCAAATACAGAGAAGGAAGTTTTCGTGAAAGAACAATGGACAAACCGATCTCTTCGAGTTGAATACATCCTTCGAGATCAAGACCCTCAAGATATAGGGCATCTCCAATATATGGCATTTTAATTAGATTTTTGGAGTAAGAGAGATCCAAACGCCTCAAATTGGGTAGCGACTACAATGCAAGGACAATAGTAGGAAATAAAGTTAATAATGACATTTAGGGTTTCTTTTGTTTCTTTAACTAAATAGAGAAAAAAGAAATAAGATAAGAAAGTTTGTCTTTTTATATGTTTATTTAAATGAAAATAATATAGAAAAATAATAACAATAATTAACACTACCTTTGTGCCTTCCCATAGTTGTTTGATGTTGCTATAATTCAGGATCAACTCAACAAGTTTGTCTGGCTCAAAACTTGGTGGCAAACACTCAAAAGGATTGTTAGGACATTGAAAATATCCTAATTCATTAGAAAGATTAACAAGAGTTCTGGAAAAATTCATTTCTAAAATATTATGAACCAAAAAATTTCCAAATATAAGTAACTTAAGGTGACTCATTGTTGATAGACCATCAACCCACATTGTTCCCCCAATATAGTTGATCTTTGTTATTATTATGGCCTCAACATTTTCTGTTGCCTTGAACATTGCAAAGAGGAAAGAAAATGTTAGATCTTTGGAAGTATATACAAATTCTAGAAGAATAGCATGGCTTTATATTTAAAAATTATTTTACCTTATTATGTGACAATACTTTGTGGAGATCTTTCAAATCTCACAACCTACTCCACTTCCATGGTTTCATAGGTGATTTTTCTCTAACAATACACTTGCCTAAATTGCACAACAAGTCATGCATTTCAATATGGCCATCAGTGGTAATAAGTGATTTATCAACGAGAACTTGTAGGCCATATTCAAGATGAAATCCACAGAAATTTAGAACTATCATAATCCACAATAATTCTATTGAAGAAACAAGCAATATCTAAATATATTTCCTTGTGTGTATCGTCTAATTGATCGAAACTTATCTGCAGCACATTCATAATATTTTTACTTTTATTTTCTCTTAACGAAGCCAATCACTTCTCTAATGTAAGACATCTTTCTCAAACAAAGATGAGTCCAATACTTTAATTGCTAAGGGATGACCTTGACAATGTAATTGTACATCACAAGTCAACTTTTCAAAATCACTTATAATATAATTACTTTTGAAAGCTTTTCTGCAAAACAATCGAATACCATCTTAGTAATTCAATGGCTTCACTTGGTAAACAACATCTACTTCATGTGCCTTCAATATTTGTTGATCCCTAGAAATTATAATGACTATGCTTCCTCTACCTAGGCATTTACATAACAAATCAACTCTACCCCCAGTAAACATATCAAGTTGTTTATCTTGATCAACATTGTCAAGAACTATAAGTGCCTTTGCATTGGATAGCCTCTTCCATGCTAGAAGTGTTCCATCAGATATATTGCAAATCTCTAGATTTCTTTCATTTAGAGACTGAGAAACACTACTACAAACAGGGCCTTCTACATCTGTTATTTAGACCCTTCTACGTCGATTCCGCAACCGTCGTCTTTGTAGGTGTCATTGATAAGTAATGTTTTCTACGTCGGTTGTCAATCGTCTTAGAAAGGCATATTCTAAGACGGTTGTTATCGAGAACCGTCTTAGAAGTGACATTCTAAGACGGTTCATAGCTACAACCGTCTTAGAATATGTCTTTCTAAGACGATTCATGCCTATTAACCATCTTAGAAGATGTCTTTCTAAGACGATTCGCGTCAAATAACCGTCTTAGAATACGCCTTTCTAAGACGGTTCATTCCTATTAACCGTCTTAGAATACGCCTTTCTAAGACGATTCTGTCCGAAACCGTCTTAGTTTCTTTTGCTTTGTTTTTTTTTAATATATTTTTTGAACGGTTTTTGGTACACATAATAATAGGCGCAGTCATATGATCAATCTCAATTCTCAATTGACATTACGAATGGTATAGAAATGAATAGCATTTCACTAACAAAAATAATACATAGGATAGTATAATAAGAAACAAGTTATTCGTTGTACACTACCCTCTAATTGAATCAGTCAAAGAATAAAAATTTAAAAATGATGTTATTTTGTGATGCTAATTATAGTGTAAAAAATATTTGCCAAAAGCTTGCATATCGTTACGTAAGAAACACTATCAGTACATATGTGCTAATTAGTGCCAGCAAAGACCACAAAATAGGAAGACACTAAAGTAATATTTTTGTATGCACCAATGTTGAATGGATGCCGATAGCTTTGCCCAGACTTCGTAGCCAACCATTTTGCATGATTTCGTTCATAATACTGAAAAAAAATAGACAAAATTAAATCTTGAGGTCCCAACAAAAACAGGCAGTGGATCTAGAATATGGCGTTGATATGGGCACTCTAAAAGCGGGGGCTTTTAATAGCAATTTGGAGTGCCCATATCAATGCCATATTTTATTTAAAGCTCTACATTCATATAAAATTAAAGACAGTTGGAATACAATTCTGAGGAAAATAAGGTAAAAATTTACATTGAATAAAAAAAATTAAGCATTATATAAATAAGAAAAATATTTATAAATTTAAATCTTATGTTTTTAGATTATAATATAATATTAAGTTTATTTGTATGATTTGTTCGAAATTTATTAATGAAAAAATATCGTCTAGTTTATCTCCTGCTATGCACAACGTGACTAGAATATAATACTAGCATAATTTTTTATTTATGTTTGCTTAAATAAATCAATCTATTACACTTAAATTTTTATTAATTTAAACCTAATTTATTTCCTAAGTCTAACATTTTTTAGGGAAAAAAAGCTTAATATAAACTAGACTATAAACTCCTTTCAAACATCCTAACTCAATTTTTTCCAGCTATGATTCAACACAAATGGTTTGAGTAAAGCCAAAATTATCTGACTTTACAACAAAAAAAAATGTATCACTTTACAATTTTGATGCTTATCTGAACCAGGATGCAAAATTAAAAACACTATAATGATAAAGACGGAAAAAAAACCAATTAAATACAAATTAAATAAAAAAATTACCAATTTGGTGCAGTTTTCAAACTATTTACAAATCTGGGGCAACTGGTCACGCCCAGAACTGGGCATGAC
>PYAF01005638.1:379204-397716 GCA_007407185.1 Glycine tomentella
TCACGCCCAGAACCAGGCGTGACTACCCCCCTAGTCACGCCTGGTTCTGGGCGTGACCAGTCATGCCCAGTTCTGGGCGTGACCAGTTGTCCCAGATTTGTAAATAGTTTGAAAACTGCACCAAATTGGTAATTTTTTATTTAATTTGTATTTAATTGGTTCTTTTGCCTGATAAAGACACTTGGCTATATTTAATAAGATCTTCATTTTATGATGACACACGTAAGTATATGCAGATCAAGCTAGTCACGTCTAAAAGAACTTCACATGTTTCATAAAATGATCAAAGAGACTATCATGTAGTTGTTATTTTTTTAGGGAAGACTATCATATAGTTATGTTTGGTCAAATTTATGATTGATAAATTGGTTGAAAGTTAGTAGATTAATTTATAAATAAAAATTATTAAGTTAATTTATTAAATTAAATCATTTCATAAATATAAAATGATATAAAATAATATATTTATATGACTTTTATATAATTTTCATTTTATAAATAAAAAAATTTCCGGAGAATTATAATTTTTATGATTTTAGTTGCTTTCAACTCTATTTAATTTTTACTTAGAGATTACAAATTTTATTAAAAATTACAAAAAAAAATGTAAATTGTGTAGTATATAGTAGATGGAATGTGAAGGATTTTATTAAAAGAATGAAAAGCAGGGTAAGCTATCAGCTATAAGTTTATGAACACATACCTTTTTTTTGTTATTAATGGTCCAGAGCTTCTCCCATTCCATGAGATTTAGATTTTTGGACGCCCCCTGTACGAGTATTATCTAACAGTCATCAACATTGTGGAGCATGAGTAATTAAAACAGCAATGAAAAGACAATAATAGAAACATAACAATTGCTAGTAATATTTGAAGGAAGAAGCTCCATATTTGGCCATGGGGCAAGACTGGAAATATAATCCTTGCCTAGTAAGAGCTATTCGTCGATAATTCAGATCAAGAACGTTGAAATCATTACTTGATGTGATTACTTGCAAATTGTTAAAATTCACATATGTGGAACAAATGGTTAATATACGATTTTGAAAACAGAACCTGAGATAAGCTAATCAAATATTCAAAAAGCAAAATAGAAAATACACGGGGAAAAAAGCCAGCAAATAGTCAATTACAATCATTGCTCTATAAATTTGATGGTTTATATTCAATTGTCAATGTTTCTTCATTCAGAGCATTGACATCAGAGAAATGGTTCCATAATTTCCCTGGTGATAGTGGAGATAAATTAAATTTGAAGTACTTTTGTGACCATTAAACATTAATTAGCATATATTGGCAATGACAACTGGACATTTTGTCACATTTTCTTACCTTTTCCAACACAAAAGCAAGTATATTTTATTTTCATTTAATGTTTTTATATACTAAGTAACATTATTGAACATGTATAAATAAAAAATGTAAAACAATTTCAATGAAGTTATGGTTACCCTTGTGAAGCAGCAAAATGGGAAGCTGCAATGTGGATAGGGAGTTCTAAGTTGGACCATGCAAAGATGGTTAGAAAATGGGTGTCTTAATTGGGCAAAGATTCTCCAAAGTGATAACAAGTAGAGTGGGCACAGACCTCATTTGACAAGTAGAGTGGGCAAAGATTCTCCAAAAGTAAGAAAGAGCCGAGTGAAAAAGAAAAGCAAAAGGTAAACATTAGAAAAACATTAAAAGATTAGGTGAGGTAGAAAGGAAAACCACGTTTGGAGTTTAACACACAATGAAAACTCCATAATGTCTGCCTTCAGATTAAGTTACCTAAACTTACCAATAAAACTTAGACACTATTTAATCTATTGTGCAATATTTCCCAAAGATGATATAATAATAAAGCAATGTTTAATTGAACTTTGGATGGCTAATGGATTCATTTCATCTAATGAAGCACAACATTATTATAAAAGGATATCTTACAGCTATGACATCTCATTCAAAGAATAATGATAACAGAACATGATTATTCTTCTCATAACCAACTGCCCTCAAGTCATAACCTATATCATGATTAATCTCCTAGTTCAGATTTCTTTGCCATGTAGTTTATAATAGTTTAACCCATTCTTTTACTAGTTTAATGACCTGAATATAAAGTCCACTAGATATATGATCTAAAAGTAACTCGAACCAGTTATAGATCCGATTCCCAACCAGACCAGCCAATCTGAGTTGGATTTAATGACACTGCCCCATTCTCTAATGAAGAGCAACAATAATGTCAGTTGTATAAGCTAGGGTCTATTCTTCCCTCAAAGCTAAGTTGATATTGGCAATGTCCAAGTACAAAACTAGAGGTTCCTTCCAATTCTCATTATTGGACATATTCAAATTTTTCATAGAATCAGACATGGATCGGAAACTAGTGGTAAAATAACAAAATTACTTTAATATGCACAATACAATATATGCTTAACTACCGTACATATAGCATGAGTGCATGACATAACCCCCAAGCAAACTAGTGTAATGAGATACAAACTGCTTCTAGTGCACATGTCTTTCCTAAAAAATACTTTAATTCTACACCCTTGTGCATCAAGATAAGCTTTTAAAACATGCAAGTCGACACATACACCAATATGAAAAAGTGTAGTGATGTCCTTATGGTTTGGCCAAAAAACCAAGACATTGATGTCACTTTTTTAAGATCCAGTTTACCAACAAAAGCAAAACATACCCGTTGGAATAAAATTTGGTTTGAAATTGACGATGTTACAGCATGCCAAAAGTATTTAGAATCCAAGCCATGAGTAAACAGCACATATTTAAAAAGTTGACAGGCAAACAGTAGAGTGGTTTTCAACTCCATATGGTGCTCATCCAAGCTCAATTTTCCAGCCAAGATAATCCCTCAGTTTATTGCATAAAATATAATAGTGCTTTTACTTAGCATATAATTAATAATGATTGTTGGAACTATGTCAAATTATCACTACTATTGCAAAGCTTCCCTTAATAGGTTGCATTCATAGGCTCTAGTTATAATTTCCTTTTACTTCATTTTCTTCCTTTTGATTTCTACATGTAATCTAAGTAAACATACAGAAGACAGGATGACTGCTTAGCAATTGGCAAAGTCACAGATCCAGAATATCATAAAAACTTCATATTAGCAGTAAAATAAGGATAAAATAAGTATAAATAAGATGATCACAAGAAGAATTAACCAAATTTACCTGGGGATCCAGAGGATCAGCCTCACGAGAGACAAGGTGTTGTAAGCTAATAATGACATTAGAAGCCGCCAATATAGGGCTGATAGAATGTTGGGGAATAGCTGCATGACCTTCCTTTCCACTTATTATTGCTTCAAAGGCACCACCTCCTGCCAATATTGGACCAGACCTAGAGGCTGCTTCACCTAGTGGAATGTCAGGCATCACATGTAATGCAAAGATAGCAGTAACATTTTCTAAGGCTCCGGTATCCAAAATTTTCTCAGCCCCTACACTTCCCTCCTCCTCTGGTTGGAAAACAAGAACAACAGTTCCCTATTTAGACAACAAAATAATGAATTTATCAGGGATACATGAGAGGATGAAGACATCAGAACATAACAATCCAGAGAAAAGTAGCAGACAAGGGTGAGTGTCCTTGTATAGTAGCAGACAACTCTTTTTCTTTTAGTTTTCCTTTCTCCTTCTAGATTGTGTTTCAGTAGCTAGAATCAAGAATGATTTTTCTTTTGAAAAAAATAAAACGATTAAGATGCACACGATACAATGATTTTAATTTAGAAAATTGGGATGATGGAAGATACTGACATTTGGTAATTGGACCATGCGCAGAAATTTACCAGTATGTTAGAAAGAAACCAAAGATTGACATAACTGGAATTCTCCAATGAAAATTTAATAAAAGAAAAACGTATATAAATCATCAAAAGGATCAAATTTCTTGAATAGATGGCAAGTTGGACAGTAGAGAGGAGTGACTAGTGACTGATATGCGCCTAGTATATGTTTCTTTCCAAGCCATTAGAAGCAAGAAATCATCCTTAAATAGCTTAAATTTGCTTATAATTGTGATGAATGTTGATTAAGCATATCCTGCCATGATTCATGTTAATTTGGACAATTTTGATAGCAGGGAAAGCAATTTTCACACAAGACCAGTGGAACAAAGTTGCCACGCTACCAGCGTGGACAGCCACGCCACCAACGTGCTAGAGGCCTACAAAGTCAAAATTCACTGGAAGTCCATGCTATCCGCGTGGAGTGCCACGCCATCAGCGTGGAAAGTAGCCTGGAAGTGCATTTCCTACTGGGAAGCCACGCCATCAGCGTGGACGCCCACGCCACCAGCGTGGAAACTAGCCTCCAACTGCAATACTCACTGGACTGCCACGCTATCAGCGTGGAAATCCACGCTACCACCGTGGGGCATGAAGAAAGGGCCACGCTACCAGCGTGGGACTCTGCTGACTGTGTAAACTTGAATGCTGCTGAGGGCAAAACTGGATTTTCACCTTTGCCTTATAAATACCTTAATCTCAGCATTGAATGCACGTTCCTACCTTGGAGAATCACTAAGAGCAAGGGTTTTAGAAGCTTGGGAATCTTTGCTAGGGCTTGGGAGTTGAAGGTTCAAGTGGAGTTCATTCTCCATCTTCTTCTTCCTTGTGCTTCAGCTGGGCATGTTTCATTTTGTAAGCTCAGGGCCAACCATGAATAGGTTTGGCTAGTTTCACTTGGTAGCTAGGGCCAAGCACTTGCTGTAAATCTCATTTGGGATGTATTGAATGCTATTATTCATTTATCTAAAGCTATTGTATTGCACTTTGCTTGAATGTTCATATCTCTTTCTTAGACTTGATCAATCTATTAAAGGTTTTAGAGCTAGGGTTCACAATAGGAATGTTGGGGCTTTAGTCTTGGAACTAAGTGTAGTAGCTTGCTTTACATTACCTAGGAATGGGAATGTATGTGGGTAGTTTAATCATTATGTTGCTTAATGCTTAACCCTAGGAAGATGACTAAGGGATTAGAACTCTCAAGTGGGTTAAATGGTTGTTTCACTGAGGAATCGGTAAACAACTGAACTTAGATGCACATATTTGCTAAATAGCTTAACTAATTGAATATAAGTACGCAATACGGACCATTTGGGAGGTTACATCGAGTGTGGGTGCCCTGGCTACGCTTCTTTTATACTGTGACAACTAAATCCTTGTTCATAACTTAGTTTTACATTTCAAACATTGTCTTACTTTAATCAGCCAAACAAACAATCAATACTTTCACCAATATTTGTTAATCCAACTTTTAGATTTAAGTTATAATACAATCGGTGTACTAATCCTCGTGGGACGATATCTGTACTTAACACTTTATTACTTGAACGAACGGTATACTTGCCGATTTCGCAACAGTGACCCCAAGTTTTCAATTTATATCAGCAGAGCATTAGTTTAGGAAAAAAATAACGCAGAACATAACATTATACAGAAATGAAACGCAAAATAAATAAAAAAATATAAAATAAAAAGTAAAACCTGTATCTCCTTTTCGTGCTGTTTGAGAATCTTTGCTGCCCCAAGAAGCATAGTGACATGAGCATCATGAGGTTTTTTGATCGAATGGGGCAAAAAAAAATTACCATTTGGGATAACTTTTTTAAAAAATTATCATAACACCTGTTATTACTTCTATTTTTTTCTATTTTTTAAAAAATATGACTATATTTTCTTTAAATATTTCGAAAGGGGATAAGTTGAATAGGACCTTAATACTTCTATCACATATTTGACCAGGTCTGAGTAACAATCGTTCACAATTTGAGGAATTTGTGTCCATCACATTTAGCAAACAAAATTGAGGATTTATAACTATCACAGCAATAATATGTTGATTTACAACTTAAAAAATGAAAGGAACATGGGGACCATGAACAACGACGATACTTGAACTTCTGATTTGACGATGGCAGACACCAGCTCCAAGCAACACGCGGGAGGCGCAGCTGAGGCCGCCAATGAGGGTGACTCTATCCCCACGACGAACGCCAAAGAGGGTACGGTTGCCGGAGAGAGCTAAGGTGAAGACAGCGGGAGAGGGAGCTAGCTAGAGGGCAGCGTATCCATTCTAGGGCACGAAAATTATTTTGCAACTCAAACTGGAGACAAGGATGGGTTATATCCACCATAACGATGTCGTTCCCCAAATTGACACTCAAATTCGAAGACGGTTCAGGCCAAAAAATGACTTTGAATACACCAAACGAAGACGGTAAAACCATAACCGTCGTCGTTTTGTGAAAACTCACTTGAAAATGTTGATTTTATTACAAAAATGCCACCGCCCTCTAATTTAAAGTCGGTTTCGTGACAACCGACTTTAAATGGCTGTCGTAGAAGAGACCATTTGTAGTAGTGAAAGTAACTGCTTTTGTTAATGTACTATAACCTTGATAAAGTTTGCTTACATCATCAATATAACAACCAGAATTAAATTGATGAGAGATTCTTTCATATAAAGCTCGACGACCAAGAGTTGACTTTCCTATTCCACCCATCCCAGTAATTCCAACAAATTGAACATCATTAACCTTCCCCAAACATATTAGCTTTGATAATTTAGCAAAATGAGATTTCATCCCAACTATATTATCATATGGAAGGGTTGAAAATTTGGAACCCAAGATATTTTTTATCTGCTGAACAATTTCTTCAATCTCTGCATGTTGTTGCCTAAAAGTTTAAAGAATTAATTGCAAATCATCACCTAAGGGAACCAAAACCTAGCGTACATGCATAGAAGAAGATAATAACAGAACTTTCTTTCACCTTTTAAAATATTATTTGTATTAAACATGTAAAATAAATGTTTCCCAATCTCTCTAATTATCTCCGGTTTAAATGTTGCCCAATTTTTAGCATTAGTAAAAAATGACAAAAATATATTGTATATGCACGTAACAAACCAATAGAAGATTACTTACTTGTATCTGATATCCCAACCAGAGAGATTGGCTACTCGTTCCAGAACTTCTCTCCATCTTTTTATTTCCTTCTCTTCGAACCTGAAACTTTGTTCGTGTTGGGCAAAGGCTTTCTCATAGTCTCCACTCTGTTTTCGAACTTGTGATGGATCAGCATCATAAAAAATAGGAAGAAAATGTCTGTGTGATGTTTGAATGCAATTCCAGATATGTGCTAGTTCATGCAGGCACCAAGTTGAGGAAGCATAGTCCTTGGAAAAGACAACAACGAAAACATGAGACCCTTCAATGGCTCGTATTAGCTTTGGTGCTATGGATTCGCCTTTCCTTATATCTTTATCATCTTTGAAGGCCTCGATACCTTGTTTTTCCAGAGCTTGAAAAAGAAAACCGGTGAAGCTGTTGCGTGTGTCTTCACCGCGGAAGCTCACAAACACGTCATACTCAAAGGAAGAAGAAGAGGTGCATTGTATGATGGCATTAGAAGTAGAAGCCATTAGAATTGCAAAAGTGTGAAGGAAGAACAAGTGTTAGTGGATACAAATAATCAATCAAGAAATATAAATAAGCAGAGTTTAGAAATTTCTTTGCAGCTGCCAGGAGTTGTTGGGATGAAGGGAAAATTGTAGGAAAGTGGTTTTGGGGAAGTGTTGGGAAAATAAAAGTTATATGGGAAACCGTGTTATGTGATTGATTATGCCTTTTGTAACTTTATCTAATTGATCACACTTTAACTTTATCAGATCAACTATTCATATTTTAATTACCAAAACTATAAAACATAAAAAATTAGCCTAAACATACTTTGCTAGATTATAAGAGGTTATTTACAGCTAGAAGATAATCACGGAGGAACACGGTATCGAACCTGCAAAAAGAAAATGCAAGCACAACATCACAAAAATAATTATACCTTCCACTAAAGAGTGGTAAAGAAGGTTACTTTTGTCAAGAGAATAATGCCGATGATTTTAACACAAATCTTAACTATTCATTGTGAAACTTCAAAGCCATGGGATGGGACCCATTGATTTATTTGAATATTTCTTTGTAATTTCCACAATACCAAACGGTTCACATTTTTTGAATTTTAAAAGGGAACACCCTCCCCACCTCCCTTTACCATATATGAGAATAGATAAGGAATGAATTAAAAATAAATATCATCCTCGCTTTCATTTTGGTCTATTCTTCAAAGAGATAAGCTCGCAAAATAAAAATATTTAAACCAATATAACAAAGCATGCTTTTGTACAACTATAGAACTATTCTTTTATATATTTTTATGTCTTTTTCTTTTGCTTGTATTCGTGTTGTTGACTCCTCGTAATTATAAAAACATGCAATATTATTTTTCTAATTGTTACCTAAATTAAGTTAGTTTGTTCTTAAGGCATGAAATATTGAAATGTGTTATTAAAGGAATGCTCTTAAAAGGATTGTCAAGATTTTTTTAAGAGAAGGATTATTAAGATTATTAATATCTTAATATTTAAGTATATTTAGTTATTCATGTGTGCAAAGCACGGGTCTATGTCTAATTTTGTATAAAGTTCCTTATTTCACTTTGGGTGTTGTTTCGTGACAGTGTCTCTTAATTAAGAACTTTGAGATGAAGTTAAGTTGTTGGAGTATTCACTTTTTCATGACATCCATTTTAATTCATTTGGAATCAAGTCGGATTTCTTTTTTCACCCAAAATTAAAATACGTTGATTCTAGCGGGTTTGATGATTTGCGTTCAGTTTGTAACACTTTTTTATAACTTAAAATATAAGACTTATTAGTAATAAATTAATCATCTCTTACCGGATCAGCCTATGTTAGGATAAAGTAATACCTTTGGTTGTAACTTCATGCCTAAGTCAGGAATCGAATCTCAAACCTTGAATATGGATCCAAGTGTTGAATCACTTCTGTCAATAACTTCTAATAGTTTGTAAAATTATTGTTAGGCTTAAATATCAATTTGGTTACTTTTTATTTATATAGAATGTTGGATTAGATCTCTCTATTATTAAAAGTTTCAATTAGATTTTTTATTTTTTAAATTGCCTTAACGTGGTTCTTTAATGTCTCGGTGTAGTTCTTTATTTTCTTAAAATGTCTCAATGTGATTTTCTCCCAAAATTTGTAACTTAATGTTGTCAACCTCAATTGAACAAAAGGGAAAATTACGTTGAGAGATGTTTCAAAAATAAAGAACTGCATTTAGATATTTAAAAAAAAATATTGAAACTTTTAGAAATAAAAATACTCATTGAACTTTCTAAATAAATAAAATTAATTGATAATTAAATCTTATTATAATTTTTTATACCACTGGTTAGCTATTTTAATCCTAATTTGTCTTGTTTTTTTATCAATTGTTTGCGTATCCAGGACATGACTTACTTGGAAATTTAAATGTGTGACTAGTTTCAGTTGGATTTTTCATAATCATATTAAAGTACCAGTGAACATTTAATTTTACAAGTTTAGTTTTATATTAAATAATAAATTTGAGTCCAAAGTTGATTATCAATTAAAGTAATTTATTGACGAAATTGCATTGTTAGAGTATTCACTTTTTCATAACGATCATATTGCTCCTGTGAAGTCAAGTTTGGTTTCCTTTTTCCAGTTTATTATAAAGCTAATGTGAAGCCCTTACAATGTGAAGTCAAGTATAAAAATAGCTATTATCAATAATATCAGCACATATATGGGAATTGATATATTAAAATATTAATAAAATAAATTTGATAAAAATGTAATTGTTGTTCCATTACTTTTCAAATATGAAATTTTATTTTCTCTAATTTTTAATAGAGATATTTTTTCTCTCACTTTTAAAAATTTCATGATTTTAATCATTCCATTTTGAGATTCTTTATCCCTCACTTTTAAAACATTTGTGATTTTAGTCCTCATGGTCTATTTCAAACATCGATTGTGTAGTTTTTCAAAAAAAATTATGTAAATTAAGCTTATAATAGATAAATAAACATTAAGGGAGTCTAGCTCAATTAATTACACAAAATGTGAGAATATTGTAAATCTCCTGACACACAGTTCAATTTCTTTGGATAAAAAATAAATAAATAAACATATGACATATGTCAAACAACATTAACGGAATACACATATCAACTTTTGAAATTAACTATGGGCACGGGGAAGAGACTCCCAACTTCCTTGGAACTTTTCATGTATATACATATATATTTTTAAATTAACTATATAAAATTATTTGTGTATGTTGTTATTATAATAATGATTAAGATTAGTTTGTACAAAATCGGGTAAAATTAATTATATTTGTTATTTTGCAATATTTAAAGTGGTAACTAGTGTAAAATTGTGTAAAACTAGTTGTGTGTTTGTTGTTATTATCAATGAGGGACCAAATGTTTCGATAATATTAGAAGACTAAAATTATGAATTTTTAAAAGTGAAAGACGAAATTCTCAATTAAAAAATAGGAGAACTAAAATCGAATATTTAAAAGATAGGGGGACGGAAATTAAGTTTTAGCCAATAAATTTCATTGATAACTTTTGTAGGTGTAATAGTATTGCCGTCACAAGTTAGTAATAATATTATAAATTTTGTTTAAAATGTCATAATGATAAAAAAAAAATTATGTTTGATTATGTTTAATTTAATCCTCAAATTTGGGGTAATTCCTGTTTTGTTCTTTCAATTATTTTTTTTTAACTTAGTTCCTCAAATTTTTAAAAAAATACATTTTTAGTTCCAAAATAATATATTTGAGGGAAAAAATGATTTTATTCAATATCATTTTTAGTTCCTTGGATCTAAATTTGAGGACTAAAACTGATTTTTTTTTTTCCAAATTTGTGGAACTAAAATGATTCTTTTTTAAATATAGGGACCGAAAACAGATTCATGTAAAGTAAATAAAAATAACAATAATGGCAAATATTCAATTTAATAAAGGTTTAAAAAATAAAATAAAATATTTTGTATTATAAGGAAATAATTATAACTAAGTAGTGTTTAATTCTTGATAGAATCATACGACATTATCTTAATGACGTGAAGATTTTCTTTAGTTCGTTAATTTAGCTCTTTAATCAATGAGTAATGTGACTTGAGTAACACATGACATGTACATTATTCAACTCTGAACTAAGAAGTAAAACCGCCATTGTTCCTTTAATCCCCTTTAAACCATTTTTCACTTTTTAAATACTTCTTGCATTAAACATGTATAAATTTTGACCAAACATGCATGTTACATCTTCAATCTCTCTTAACTCAAGTTTAAAAGGGGTAATAAATTCATGAAAAACCACATCAGTAACAAATGATAAAATATAGTATGCACGTACATAGTAGATTACCAGAGACACTGGCTACTCGTGTCAGAGCGTGATACTACAAAAGCGTCTTTCAAAGACGGTTTTACAATCCATACAAAGACGGTTGTACGACCGTCTTTGTATCGAGCGTCGTCGAAAGTAATCACTTTCAAAGATGGTTATAAAATCGTCTTTGTAGTCTCACTTTCTAAAACGGTTCTATGAAGAACCGTCTTAGAAATGATTTTTAAAATAAAAAAATTGAAAAAAATCATTTCTAAGACGGTTCTTAGAAAAACCGTCTTAGAATGTTATATTCAAAAACGGTTCTTTGGTCATAACCGTCTTTGAAGACATTCTAAGATGGTACATAGGAGGAAGAGACAATTCAACCTTCACAGATTCTTCTGCAAGAAATTGTGAAGCTTATTCCCTTCAATGAAATGTCTAACTCATTGTTCGAGCCAAGATGAATATTTGAAAACAAAAATGATATGGAAAATAGAACAGCTTTCTACTACCAATCTCAACAAGGACTATAATATGTGTGGAAGAAATATCAATGTCTCTATTTTTATTTTTATTTTTTGTATTGAATCTATGACTTAAATGGAACGGCTCTGTTTTGAAAATAATGGTCATATCTTGATAGTTTTATCAAACTAAATTTTAATTTACACATTACCTGCTGGGTGCCCTAACCATGATAATAAGGACACTTTTTATTTTTATTTTTTTATTGATTCATAATAGCACGAGTTTTTTTTAATAAAAAAAAATTGATAATTCAATTGAAATGTGAGATGACAATTTTAGTATTGGACTGAATTCTGGTATAACACTACATTTATGGTAATGGTATTTGTGAGTGAAGGAGAATGTCCCCTCTTGGGGTAAGGGATCATGATTCCCAAGAGTTTAATATGCAGCTCTCCATCTCACCGTCCATTTTTATTAAATTATGTTTGTATCTATATGTAAAGCTAAACATTTTTAAAAAATATGTTTTTATCCTTAATAAATATTTGATTCTTGTGTTTACTCTCTAATAAATTTTTATTTTGCGTTGAGTTCCTAATAAAATGATATTTTTATTTTTTATCCTTGATATTTTATTTTAATCCCTGATAAATTAAAAAAAATTGTATTTACTTTGTAATAAATTAGTATTTTTTTTATAGTATGTATTAATAATAAATGAGAAATATTTATCATGGAGCAAACATAAAATTTGCTAATTTATTAGAAACTTATTGAAAAACAAAAAATTATTCTAGAGCAAATACAAAATCAGATATTTATTAGAGATCAAAAATATATTTAAGCCAGCATATTTATGGATAAGATGATGTGTGCCTCCTTATCAACGTGTGTATTCCAATTTACAGAATTTAATTTGCGTATGACTAGTACTGAGCTTTTGTATCAGATTCACCATGGACTTTTATGTGCTTATGATATCCCAAAGTGAGCCCCAACTTCAAAAATGTAATGCTTTTGGCAAAATATTAAAAATAATACAATTAAATAAAAAAATTTGACAAATGGTGCAACTGGGGAAGTATTTGGACAATTGGTGCACCCAAACACGCCCAAGCTAGGCGTGTTTAAACACGCCCAAGCCAGGCGTGTTTGGGTCACCAACTGCCTATAAATACCCCCCAAAAATCACTTTTTACAATTTCACCTTCTCTCTAAAATTTGGTCTGACTTCTCTCTAGAGTTTAGGAGCTGATTTTCTCTGAAGCGAAGCCCTGCCGACACCGAAGCCCTGCCGACAAGTAAGTCGATTTAACAATTGTGCATGTTACTTAATCTGTTATATTTTTTTATTAGAAAATTGTTAGGACCATATGAACTTGTTAGCGACATTCATGTTAGGTTTAACGTGCTTTAGGGCTTGGTTTAATGTGTTCTGATTAGGATTTAGGGCTTGGGTTACAGATTTAGGATTTATGGATTTCGGCTTAGTTTTAGGGTTTATTTTGTGATTAGGGTTTATGGCTTGGGTTACAGATGTAGGGTTTATGGATGTCGGATTAGTTTTAGGGTTTATTTTGTGATTAGGGTTTAGGTCTTGGGTTACAGATTTAGGGCTTATGGATTCCGATTTAGGTTTAGGATTTATGTTGTGATTAGAGTTTATCCTGCCATATTCTTGCCGTCAACGAAGTGATATATGTGTTCTCATCTAGACCTAATTTTGGATGTATCTTCTCATGCAAATCACCCAATGTTGCTTTTCGCTTCAAACGTGTCATCCTTTTCTCCCCTTCAAAGACGAGACCTCTTCGCCCTTCAATTTTCCTTCCATTGAAAAATAATACAAGACGAACACACTCCTCATCACTTGAACTCATTTCCTGCCCTCAACAAAAACAACAACTTCAATTTTTAAGAAACAATAATATAAGCTGAAAAACGTAAACCCTAATACACACGCCTGAAGCACACAAACACCGAAAACCGTAAATTATCAAACATAAACCCTAAACCCTTGCCCCTATACCAAAAGCCATAAAACAAGCACCCTAAACCCTACACTACAAAAAAAAACAAAAAAGGCCTCAAACATGTACCATACCACCTAAACCCTAAACAGAACACCCCGCCCCCCCAACAACTAATCCCTAAACCCTACAACAAACAACATGTACCCATAAACTAAGCACTAAAAACCTAAACACTAAAACATAAGCCCTACAAAACCTAAACCCTAAAACACACGCCGACAACACACAAAACCATTATTCTACAACCTAAGCCCTACAAAATACACAAACACTACACATTATTCTATTCTACAACCTAAACCATTATTCTAAACCCTAACCCATAAATTCACACACCCTAAACACTAAACCATTAGCCTTAACCCCCCAAACCCTAACCATAAACCCTAATTACAAAATAAACCCTAAAACTAAGCCGAAATCCATAAACCCTAAATCTGTAACCCAAGCCCTAAACCCTAATCAGAACACATTAAACCAAGCCCTAACGCACATTAAACCTAACATTAAACCTAACATCAAAAATATAACAGATTAAATAACATGCACAATTGTTAAATCGACTTACTTGTCGGCAGGACTTCGATGTCGGCAGGGCTTCGCTTCAGACCAAGTTTTAGAGAGAAGCCAGATCAAGTTTTGGAGAGAAGGTGCAGCTGGTAAAAAGTGATTTTTGGGGCTATTTATAGGCAAAAGGTGACCCAAACATGCCTAGCTTGGGCGTGTTTGGGTACACCATTTGCCCAAATAATTCCCCAGCTACACCATTTGCCAAATTTTTTTATTTAATTGTATTATTTTTAATTTTTTGCCAATGCTTTTCGACCTTGTACATGTTGCTTAGAAAATATATTCATTTTGTGTACGATTTTTTTTATATCTAATGAATAATCTTTATATTGTTGATGATGTCAAAGAAGTCCTCAAGTAACTTTCACAATTAGTAGTGATGAACTTTCCAACAACTTGCGTCTACTTCTTCCACTAAAAGATACTGGAATAATCAACATTTTGTTTTTATGGAATCATCAAGAGTATGCTGAACCACATTTAAAATGTAATTAAGAATCCAACAGCAGTTTGATTTTTATGATCATAGAATCAAATCAATCACCAGCTTTATCGATTAATTAGGTAACATTAAAATTTTAAGGAAGCCTACTCTTTATGAAGGCTGAGTCTTTAACTAGCCTGTGCCTTGAAGAATAATTTTATCTATTAACTAGATATGCCCCCTTCACTTACCTATCACATTTATTTCCAGGATGGACTTTATTTTTATATTATAAGCACTACTACAAAGAGAGTATTTTACGACGCGTGTACGAAGTCGGTTGAGCGCGGCGGCAATTTCGTAAATAAAATGTCACTTTCAAAAACGATTGTCAAATAACTGTCTTAGAAAAGTCTGTACTACGACCGTCTTCGATATTCAAGTGTGTGTACAAAACGATGACGGTTTTGATAGATAACCGTCTTTATTTTTTATATATTAAAAAGACGGTTATAGAGACCGTCTTTGAAGGTTCAAAACGATGACGCGTTGGCTAAGGACCCGTCTTCGTTATCGCTTAGTATAAAATCTTACATGCGTGTTATATACCTAAGTCCTTAACTATAAACACTTCTCCTGCCATCGTCAATCTCCCTCACCAACCCACTAGCCGTCATCAACCCCATCACCAACCCAACCCTTCTCTTTCTCTCTCTCTAAAACATTTCTACTTTTCTCTATCAGATCTCAAGGCTTAACGTGGTGTTGGGTCTTCCTCGGCTTCGCGTTCTATTCTACTACACCCACATCATTTTCTGGGCAAAAAACGGGTTAGAGAGAGAAAGTGGGTTGACGTTGTTCAACGAGGAGGAGTTAAGGGAGGTGGGTGGGGTGAAGCGAGTTGGGGACGGTGTCGAAGTCATGTGCGGGTGCACGAGTCATAGATACGGTGACGCTGTGGGGAGACTTAAGGTTTTCGTTATGGTTACCTTGAGATCACTTGTGAATGCACCCCTCGTTGCCAAGAAGGTCTCTTTCTCTCTCTAAAGATCAGGGTTTTCTATTTTTTGGTTTTTTTCGTTTTGTGTTTGTGTTGTGTGCATGTTTGTAGTTTGTTGATTTGATCTGCTTTGGGTGGTGAGTTTGTGATGATGGGTTCATGCTTCATACAGTTGAAGTGTATGTTGATTTGTCTCACTGAACTGGTTGGTTTGGTGTACCACACGATCGGGCTTCGAGGGTGTTTGTTTTTGTTGTTGTGTGCAATTGTGGAAGATTTTTAGGTCACACCTGAGGAGATAACAACTAGGCCAAGGTCTGATCCATTTAGAAATGAAACCTTCCAAGTTGTTTGTGAGTGTCCAACTTCAAGATTCCATTAGGCAGTCACTGCCACACAACCTCATCAATTTGTGTGGCAAACAATTTAGATAGCCTTGCTCTCAAATCCTCTTCTTCTCTTGAATCCAATCCTCTCAGACTGAGCAGAGACACATGCAAATCCTAATCACAAAGCGGTGGCCATGGCAAACATGATTATGGCTTCCACCAAACCTCTGGTTCCAGTCTGCACCAGTTCCCGTTCCCCCACACCCAAACTCCCCATTCTCCAAATCCCAACCTTGAAACTGAAACTCCCAATTTCAAAGCCCCACAGTTGTCCCTCCTTGGAGGGATAGCACCACTGGTCTTGGCCAGACCCTCCCTCGCATAAAAAATTGAGAAAGCAACACTCTTTGACTTCAACCTCACCCTTCCCGTAATAATGGCGGAGTTTCTGTCGCTGATGGTTGCCTTGGACAAGATATGGTTCACCCCACTTGGGAAATTCATGGACGAGAGAGACGCCGCGATTAGGGAGAAGCTAAGCAGCATGAAGGACACGTCGGAGGAGGTGAAGCAACTGGAGGAGAAGGCCAATGCTGTCAAGGCAGCTGCTCGGGTCGAGATAGCGGCGGCGCTGAACACGATGAAAAAGGAGACGCAGGCTGAGGTGGAGCAGAAGATTGCTGAGGGGAGGAAGAAAGTGGAGGCTGAGCTGCAGGAGGCTCTGGCTAGCTTAGAGAATCAAAAGGAAGAAACCATCAAGTCCCTTGATTCCCAGATCGCAGCCCTTAGCCAGGAGATTGTTAATAAGGTTCTTCTCGCTGCTTAATATGTCTATGTAATTTTCATTTCAATCCCGCTGCTTAATATATATATTGTCTCATGTTTGGTGTGAATGTGATTGATTGCTATTTGTGCTTTGGCTTAGATCATTCGTGCGACTTGAGTAGTTTTTAACTGTTGGAGATTTAGGTGAATGAGTGCCTTGGCAGAGGTCAAGTTGTATTTGTTCCATGTATCTTATGTATGTGTTGTTTTGCTTGCACAATGATGTATTTACATAAATAGAACTTGTATGGTATTTGTCTAGAGAGAAAGACTCACACCTCTGCTGATGCATGAGGATTAACTGATTTAAAGACAAAAAAGTAGTGTAGTTACTTTGGAATTGTTGTTCGCAACTCCGCATGACATATATTTAAGTAAAATTTCTGAAATTTAGTGTAGGGGGAAAACTAACCTCTAATAGTCTAAATCGTGAAAAGAAAAACCATTTATTATTTAGGACACTAATGTAAGCTAATAAGTGCTTTAAATTTCTTATTTGTAATTGATGAATATGCAATGCATGGTATTGAAGGTCTCTTTTCTGGAATTTGACTGACTTCTGAGTCAGGAAAGAAAAAAATCCTTCTTCTTAAAGGGAAACAGCGGGAAATTTTCACTGTAGGTTTTGTTTTACCAATTAAGGTTTCATTTCTTTTCAACAATATCTTCTTATCTTCATTTTGCTTTCCATTGCTAATTAAATTGACACTCTTATTTCCTTCTAAAATGATGGTCTTCATACTAATCAAGATTTTAAAAAGTATGTTTTTCTCCCTTGCTACGTTTATGAGTTAGTATGTGTTTGAGCAGACACATAATTTTTTCTCAAGATTGCAGTGTTTTGGTTTTGAATGCCAAATTATAATTGTTCATTTGTTATGTTGTGATACTGAGATTTTGAATCAAATGGCATTTATTACAGATCCTACGGTTGTATTTGTTATTTTATTGGTTTTTGTTTTCTTGCTTTATTCTGTTTTCAAATCCTTCTTTGTTGCTAATGAGGGGATGTCAAGCCAATCGATACACTTAAAGCCTGGAAATTAAAGCCTTTCTTAATTAACTTTGTTTTAAGTCTTTTAGTTGATTGTACTCATGTGGAATCTAGTTGATAGTTAAAGAAATATTTGGTTCTAGTAAATTATTTTTTGTTTTCCTTTCTTTGAATAATTAGGGGACTAGCTAATAGCAATATCTTCAGAGAAAAATAATGAAATTGGTTATGTGCTTGATTTAATTAATTTAGCATAATTGCTACGTCAAGGTCAAGTGCGCATGTGTTAATTAATGTGCACGTGTACATGTTGATACATGTATAACAATATCTGTCACTAACTAGTTCTAGATATTTAGAATAAGAGAAGGAGGAATTGAGGGGTATCTTACTTTGAGTTGAGTTGAGAGTTATAAGAAGGAATTGAGGGGTACCTTACCTTTAAGAGGGAGGAATTGGTGGGAAGAATAGCGTGTGTATCATGTTTATTTCAAGAATTATTTTTAGTATATTTTCTGAAAATATATTCTGAAAATTGAAAATAAAATGAAAATGATAATTGATGTAAGATAATTTATATATATATATATATATATATATATA
>PYAF01005638.1:421914-433219 GCA_007407185.1 Glycine tomentella
CCTAGGAAGAAAGCCCAAAATTCTAGAAGCTATCTACTCTAGATATTTTCCTAAAAATATCTTGTACCTAGAAACTACCATGAAAAGTATCTAGCATCTAGAAACTTACCTTAGAAATATCTAGGCTAGAGAATTCTAGAGGATGATTTCTAGCCATTAGATTAAAGTTGTGTTGGCACAATCCTAGCCATTGGTTAAGGAGGTGCTACTAGTATAAATAGGTAAGATTTCTACCATTTGTATCAAGCCAAAAAGTGAGTAAGAATTCAGTAGTATTGAAGAGTTCTCTTCCTCCAAATTTCTCTAAACCTTTCCCTTCTAAAATATCCTCATTCCAACAGTAATGATTAATCTAAAAATAGTCACACCAACAATGATTCCTACTATCTTTTTCTTCATGTTTCCATGGCCAGCATGATCTAAAAGAAACAGAGCAAGATCAGTCAACAACTGCAAATATAAGAAGTTCTATTGCTTGAAGCTGAGAAAGTGAGTCTAATTTCTATAGATTGAGTGGGGGAGAAAGACGTTGAACTAAAATTGGAAAATAAATGCTATATAATAAATAACGTGCATTACTAATAACTTCCTATGCAGTTATGAGCAAAATCTTGCTAACCAGATCTTCGTTTCAGTTATTCTCTCAACTTGAGTATGGCAATTCAAGCTGCAATAATAGAATGTTTGTTTAACTCACCTTTCAGTGTTCTCAAGGCCTTAACCTAATCCACCCTTTTCTTTTAGAATAATTCAATAATAAAACAGAAACAAAACAAGGAAAGAGAGCAAAGAAACCAAAGCCAAAAATCAAAATCATAAACAAAAAAGTGATCATGTACCTAATTCTAAAGCAGTGACTCTAACATACAAGTCTTGTCCCCATTGAGTATTTCCTCATATCAAATAGACCATGAAACCAAAGTAGACAGCACCTTCCTCCATCACGGATATCTATATTTGCATATGCTGTACAAGAAATATTTTTAAGGCATGACTTCTGACATTCATCAAGGTCAATATTCTTATTAAACCATGATTAAATGGTGTCTGGCAATTTCAATTTTGTATAGTTGAAGAAGCTATCTGTATAACTGTTACTGTAATTAGATTTATTCTTTGGAACACAACCTTCAGGCGAAACTCCTATATTCCATGGATCAGGAGAACTGGGAACATATCCTCTCAAGCATTCACACGTTGCAATGTTTCCATCGTAATTGCATATAGAATTTACGTCACAAAAGGCATAATTCTCGCATGGATCTTTCGCCCCAGTTGAGACTACCTTCTGGGTGCCGGTTTGAGCTGTCCAAACTAAAGCCATCACTTTTTCATTACCTGGATAATCAAAATTCTGCCACAAGATGCTGTTCTTATTTGTTTCCTGTCCATATTTCTCTATAAAAATTCCTAGAATCCAAAAGATGTGCAATTGGATTATTATTCACTGCTATGCTTGATATATTGGATGATGACTAAATGGCGATGTTTTTATGATTGAGAAGCTCAAGAACCCCTTTTTCATTGAGTTTGAGAACTCCTGAGTTATTCTCAAGAGGTGTATTTCGGTTAGCCACCCACACTTTTGTACTAGGGTTTACATTTTTGAACCACACACCCAAATATCGTTTTGATAAATTGCCTAGACTAAATAAACCCAGTTCAATTCCACCTGCTGAAACCAAAGTCTGATTCTCACCATCTCGGATGGATTGATTCACTGCTAAACTGTCTAGTAAAGTGCAATATCCTGAGAAGTAGGAAAATAAGAAGAACCAAATACATAACATTATGATGCTATATATACACCATTATGGAAGATGTGGTTTTGTGTTGAGTAAGCGCTCTTGATTATACAGCGACAGAAAATGACCAAATGGACCATATAAAAAAATTGAGAAGAAATTAAACAAATTGCTATAAAGGAATGCCGTATGGGATGGAATAAATAATGTTACAATGCTTAATGATTAGTGCCAATTGTTGTTAGAAGAAGACTGTTGTATGTTAATGGTAGATACTAGAGACCATTTTAGTTGCTACTTGGCGACATAGAAATATAGCTTCATATATAGAATAGGTTGAGCCCAATAGAACTTTTCAATACCAAGTCTACAACTCTTAAGTCTTGAGTCATATCCTACGTACCTTTTTCCTAAACATTTTATCAAATTTCTCCACTGGACAGGGAGCCTAATTCACAGCTCCCTCTTTTCTTTTTTTGGTGTTGTTTCTTGACTCTTAAAAAATAAAAAAGAACATAAGTAATTCCTACGTTACATGTGCTTTGGAGTGGTAGTACTGGTACACAATTACATCTTGGACCACTGAATACCATCGGGGTTGGTCTAGCAAAAGGGGATAGTCCCGTGTAGTGTGACAAATCAAGATTTAAATTCCCAATAAGAAATGTACTCGTGGGGTAAAACAACTTTGAATCCCTGAAAATGTATGTTGTTGTCACTTTGGTCTCTGAAAACAATATAAAAAAAGTCCTTGAAATTAAAGTGTAAAACTTACTGATGTTATTTTGGTCATTAGTTGGGATCTGTTAAAGCTATTGTCCATACCTACATGACACTTATCTGTGAGTGGCACCTCTCCTCTACAGTGTCATAATATGACGTCATTCACAATGACCTGGACTAAAGTGACATTTTCTTTAATTGTTTGGGACAACTGAAATCTTAAGATTTCAGCGGTTGTTTTATAGAGGGGAAAAATTGTTTGCAAAATAAGTTATGATAGAGACAATAGTTAAAATTTGTAAAAAAAAACAAAAAAAAAGGCTTTTTTCCTGAAAAAAAATAGCTGTTTTCATCAATCTGAAAATTTGTAATTAATGATATTATTTCCCAACAGCGTATTTCCTTTTCAGCTCTTTTTCTTTTTCTTATGTAAAAGTTGATTTTTTGGTGCATCCAAACGAATACTTACCTAAACAATCATTTATTCTTATTATAATCAATTATAACAACAATCATATATATATATATATATATATATAATGGATTGTTAATACAATTTATTTTTCCCAATTGTCCCAAACACACCCATTACACTACCAAACTTCATAAAGCCCTCGTTAGTTTTCTTCTCTTTACCTTTTTCCTTTGCCATTTGTATTTGTTCTCGCACATAGTAGCGAATGATCATAACCTCTTCCATGGAACCCTAAGTGTGTGTTGATGAGAGGGTAGATACAATGTGTTATCAGAATTTGAATCAAGAGCAAGTGTGTTAATAAGTAGGGGAGAAAATAGGTTAGGTTTTGCTAGAGTGAGCTTGATTTTGGTTTAAAAGTATATGGTCTGATGCTAACTTGTTTATTTGTCAAAGATAAAAATATGTATTCTAGACTCTTTTTTTTTTTTTTTTTGTGAAGTAAGATATTTCTCAGTCAAAAGTTAAAGATTACTTTCTCAAGATATTGAGATTTATTTAAGGGATTGACATTTCCCAACAAATATCAAAGATAAAAAATATGTATGCTAAACTTAATAAGGATCAAATCTAAATTCTTTATTTAATATAAGCTTAATTATTAATTTAGTCCCTTTATTTATTTAGAATGATGTTCATTTAAAAAATTCTCCAATGTATTGCCAATGTTAATTTGCAATATTCCACTATTTACGTTCATGAATAGTAACAATTTTTAAGCATCACTACATTTATTATTATTTTAAAATTCAAAAAAACAAATCATATCAATGCACAATTTTAATGTATTATCTTCATTATTATATATATAGAAAAGAATAATTTGATAGAGTTATTTTTAGAATAATTTGATCTCTCCTCATATGAGAAAGGATCAAACTACTTCAGAATAATTTTAAGAAAATTAGATAGATTTAAACAAGTAACTTATATTTAATTATTTTAATTAAAAAACAATTCTTTTAAATTTATTTTTGGACTAACTTAATAGGTTGTGTTTGTAACCTAATTAAAATTCTTGATAAATTTACCATTGTATCCAAAATTGCTAAAAACTCTTGAATGAACAATATCTTAAACTCTAATAAAATATGAGAAAGCTTAGGACATGTACGTAAGGATCCAAAAATTATTATACTTTATATTCTCTTTGACGTCACCAGTGACGTCCAAAGTCAATATAAAAATGCGTGAGCTATAAACCTTTATTATCAGTCAATAAAACAAGTTGAGAAACAAAACGCATAAATGCTCTATTTATTACCTTATCCAACCAAGGAGGGATCCACATTGCTTGCGTCTGCTGTTCCCTTAATTTTTTAATTTGTTTAATGTAAGTATTAGTAATTACAAATTGCTTCCATAATTGTGTTAGTGTTTTTTAGAAGAAAAAAAATTATGTTAGTTATATGTAAATATATATTAATTTTTTTTTAACATGTATCAAGTGAAATCAAACTAACTTTTTTTTTTTTTGTCGATTCGATCACTGATTTAACATTCATTACTTTGACAGTAATGATGATATATAGAATCGATTCTCACAACATTGGATACATGTAACTGGGGATGACAATAATAATTAATTAACTTCAATAGGATTCAGCTCAACCATCACATTTGACTTTTTGACTTTTGATATCATATGATATAACCACAGTAGTACGTAGTTTCTACTACTATTTTCTAAGCACCGTTACCTTTTAACTCTTATTTTTTGTTTGATTAAAAGCTTCTTTGACTCTTATTTATTCTTTAAAATAATGGAACTTATGAAATTGAAGGCTAACTAAGTAGTAATAAATGTCCTAGTCCAATCCCTGTGTGAATCGTAAGCAATGACGAAAAACTCAAAAGCCTGAATAGAAAATCAAAAGTCAAAGCTTTTTACAATTTTACTGCATATTCTTTTCCTTTCATATTTCCCTTTAGGACATGAAGCCGAACCCTTCTTAAGCACCACGCATTCCTCCACTTTCACTCAACGAAGCGTCACAGACCCAAGTCCAAACATGTCCACCGCAACAACTCACGTGCTCGCTTATCCCTTCCCTTCCTCCGGTCACGTGATCCCTCTCTTAGACTTAACCAAATCCCTAGTCTCTCGTGGCGTCCATGTCACCGTTCTGATCACACCCTACAACGAAGCCTTAGTTCCAAAAAACTATTCCCCTCTTCTCCAAACGCTTCTGCTCCCCAACCCTAAACAAAACGGGGTCGTAGACATGGTCACCTTCATGCGGAACCACCATTACCCGATCATTATGGACTGGGCCCAGGCCCAGCCCATTCCTCCTGCAGCTATCATATCAGATTTCTTCCTCGGTTGGACCCACCTCCTCGCACGTGACCTCCACGTGCCACGCATAGTCTTCTCCCCCTCCGGCGCCTTCGCGCTCTCCGTCTCCTACTCCCTCTGGCGCGACGCCCCCCAAAACGACAACCCGGAAGACCCAAACGGCGTCGTTTCGTTCCCAAATCTCCCAAATTCCCCATTCTACCCCTGGTGGCAGATCTCGCACTCATTCCGTGACACCGAGAGAGGAAGTCCCGAATGGGAGTTTCACAGAGAGGACATGCTTCTCAACCTTGATTCCTGGGGCGTCGTTTTCAACACATTCACCGAGTTAGAACGAGTTTACTTAAACCACATGAAGAAAGAATTGGGACACGAAAGAGTCTTTACGGTGGGCCCGGTTCTGCCGATTCAAACCGGTTCAATTTCAACAGAACCGGAAGAACGAGGCGGGAACAGCACCGTTTCGCGACACGACATCATGGAATGGCTCGACGCACGTGACAAAGGTTCCGTTGTTTACGTGTGTTTCGGGAGCCGTACGTTTCTAACGAGTTCACAAATGGAGGTGTTGACACGTGCGTTGGAGATAAGTGGGGTGAACTTTGTTTTGTCCGTTAGGGTTCCTGATAAAGGACACATGGCGGAGGAGCACGGTACGGTGCCGCGTGGGTTTTCAGATCGAGTGAAAGGGAGGGGATTTGTGATAGAGGGATGGGCCCCACAGTTGGTTATACTGAGTCACGGCGCGGTGGGGGCTTTTATGAGTCACTGCGGGTGGAATTCGGTGGTGGAAGGGCTGGTTTCGGGGGTGGTGATGCTGACGTGGCCGATGGGTGCGGACCAGTACACGAACGCGAAGCTTTTGGTGGATGAGTTGGGTGTGGCGGTTCGCGCCGCGGAGGGTGAGAAGGTAATTCCAGAAGTTAGTGAGTTGGGGAAGAGAATTAAGGAAGCTTTGGGGAGAACGAAGGAGAGGGTAAAAGCGGAAAAATTGAGGGATGATGCGTGGCTTGCGATTGGGAATGGTGGCAGCTCGCAGAGGGAATTGGATGTGCTCGTGAAGCTTCTAAGTGAAGTTAAGCGTGTGGAAAGCACTTCTTGAAAACGTGTTTGGATCTTTATTGTGATTGGTTTTGAGCGGCGTGTTTGGATGCATGCTGCACTAACTGAGCTCAGTCACGTTTGATAACTAGTAGCTTCTTTTAATTAGGGGTAAAAAATATTGTTGCTTTCGTTCTGATTGTACTACTACTAAATAGTAAATACTAAATACTAATTAATCGTTCTGGTCTTGACCGACGAAAATGTGGGTTGTCGACTTGTTTGAACGGTTTTACACTTTTGGAAGAAGTTCAACGTGAAAGCTATTAATTAGTAATTATGATTTGCTTTTCATAGTTAATTAATACTGGAGTTTATATATATAAGAGAAAGTTGTCAAAAGTCACAAGTGTTTCTTCAGTTCTATCTGCGACAATATTTTTTTTTAATATGTATTTAATTATAATATTATTTTTTATTTTTCACATGCTATATATATTGTACATAATAAAATAATTTAATAGTAAAAGATAATTTACAAATATAATACAGAGTCGCTAATGTTGATTACATAGAAGTTATTTAAAATATGCATGAATTTAGAATAGTTATTATACAAAACAACACCTTTATCATATATTACAATTTATAATTACGATGATATATGAAAAATTTATACAATCAGAGGTTTAAGTTAAATTTATAATAATATTGTTAAGTAATTAGGTCATTGACATGTCAAAACAAAAACTACACTAATTGAATAATGCTTAATTTAAAATTTATAAAAGAATTCTAAGGTTGACGTACAATATTAAATTATTTAAATAGAAATTTTTTCCTTTAATATAACTATCATTCTGTTATCGATGATTTCATATTCATCCTATTTTATGGGTAACTAGTTTAGAAGTGTCATGAAATTATTAACCTGGAAGCGTTATTCGAATATATAACACAAAAAGGATATTTTCGTGGCTGTTAATTGTTTTGGAATTGGCCAAAATGCCTTTCTTTTATAAAATTTATAAATATGTGAAATAAAACAAGAAAGGTGCATGCCGCTTGCGTTCTGTTTCTTGTTTAATTTAGTCAAATGGATTTTCACTTCCATGTATAAATGTGCATTGAATCACTGTGTACAATGTTTCCTCCCGTGGGTATTAGCGTAAATATTAATTCAATGACACAATTACTTAAATATATTAATAAGTTTTGAAATAAAAAATAGGATCAATATGACACAAGTTAATGTTTTGGTTTTCACTACACTAAGAAGTAACAAGGAATAATATGGTAGAATATGAGGACAAACTACCCTCATGAAGAAGATAGGAACCTGCTGAAACATGCAACCATGCATCGAGTAAAAATACATTCAAAAGATCAAACAAGAACCTAAAAACACAAGGGGGTGTTAACGTAGTATACAAACTTAAATTTTGAATATATGGGATCATTTTTCCCTGTCAGCAACATCAAATCTTGTGTTGTTTCTGTATATAAAATTTTCATAAAGAGAAGATGACATGATATTATGACAAAACACCTCTTCTTTTATGTGAAATTAATGTATGTATGAATACCCCATGAAGCATATGTTTATGGGATTTGACAATTGCAGAGTCCCAACAGATGGTAGAATGCCTTAATGTTTGAGAATACTGCAGCAATAAATGATTTCTATTTCAATCCCTTGTATCTCCATTACAGCTTTATTTCTCCTCGACTAAGCAATATAGAAACAAATAGTCTCCCCTTTTGGATTTAGATATTTACTTCATCAGGATATCCTACAAATTCCACACCAGTACAAGTATTCTCACACTTCTGTTTTTTTTTTTTTTTTTTTACAAAACAAAAATTCTTAAACCAAAACACCAAATAACAAAAATATCTCCAATAACACAAAAAAAAAAAGAAACAAATTTCCAAAGATCATAAAAAAAATTCATCACCATCATCGAATCCTAATTAACCTACCAAATTACAAAGAAACAGAGAAACAAATAGAAAAAAAAATGTTTTCTTACAAAAAAAGGAAAGAGAAGAAGAGCTTGAGAAAGAAAAAATAAAGAGCAAAATAAATAAATAAATAAAAAGAAAAACAATAAGCAAAAGAGAAGAAGAGAAACACGGTTTACCAACGATGGAGCTTAAACACAAACACAGAGAAACCAAAGTACAATACACATAAATCAGCAACAACAAAAAAAACAAAACAGACACATGGCCATAAGTTATGGTATAAAACCCGATGGTGACGAGCTTCTACGTGAAGGAGAGAACGACGGTGTGAAGGCGCGACGATGGCGGCGTGAAGGCGCAATGACGGTTGTGTGAAGGCCCGATGACGGCGTCGTCAAGGCGCAACAACGAAGGCGTGAGGGAGAGCAAGCAAACGAGACTGCGAGGCCGAGGAGGAATGCGTGTGTGATGGAGAATGCGTGAAATGTGTGAAATTAGATTAGGGCTCCAACCAAAACGATGTCGTTTTGGAGCCCATTTTTTTCCAGACAAAACCCAATCCGGGTTCCAAAAACTGGTCGGGTTTCCGGGTTCGTATAAAACCGGTCAGTTCCACCGGGTCAAACTGGGCCAGCTGCATGACTGGTTCAATCCCTAACCCGTCCCGCACTACAAGAAAAATGACTTATACCTACAAACAAAATTTGTCACTATAAGTCAATAATCTGTAGGTTAAAGTATAATTGACATTTACCTACAGACACTTTCCTCGTCAACTTTGAGGGGTCATCAACTTTGAGGCTTCTCCAAGCTTGAACGTCCTTAAAATGTCTTATTTCCCTTGAAATCGAAACTCTGTGAAGTCCTTAAGAAGATGATTTCTTCGTCTGATGGTTTCAGAAGGAACTAAGGTTGGAATCTAGCTATTGGATGGTTCCTTTCAACTTTCCAGTTGCATGCAAAGAGTTTTGGAAATGCGAAAATGGAGAGAGGAAGAAGATGATAGTGTTTTGCGTACAAACGTTGAGAAATGGGTTATTTAAATGACCTTGGCGCGTGTATCACACGCCACTGGCACCACTCTGGCGCTATTAGTCCATATAGCCACTCGCTGCGGGATTCAGTTTTTATCTACTGAAAGCCTAACCTGTCCCGCTCAACATGCGTAACCCGGCCACCTCGTCCAGCTTGGAACAAGTAACTCGGACATCCTTGTGCAGGTTCATGATATTAATATAAAGCCCAAGAGCTTCTTTTGGTATAAAACCCATGTCCGACTTGTCCGAGTTCGATCTCGGCACCTTATCAATCCAAGGTCTGATGTGTTCGGGATTCGATCTCGGCACCTTACCAAACCAAGGGCCGACTTATCCGGGATTCGATCTCGGCACTTTACAAATCCAATGGCCGACTTGTCCGGATTCAATCTCGATACTTTACAAATCCAATGGCCGACTTGTTTGGGATTCTTCCTACACATGCATTCCTTGTGACCCAAATTCCAAATTTCAAAATTTTTATATTTCAAGCTTAAACCTTCATTACAATAACCTCCTATGCATATTTTTCCAAAGTGTCAACCCGGACACACACAAATACGGGTTCCACGTCAGCACTACTTCAGTGCGAACTCGGATCCGTTACAGGATTATTATAGGGATCTTCGCCGCTACGATCCAACTGATGGAGGAGAGCGGCAGTGCAAATGGGGGCACTAGTGGTGGCGGAAGCGTTGTGGTGGCGAGCTTCCTCGAGTTCTTCTTTATATTCAATCTTGATTTCGATTTTGGTTGGCTTTCTTCTCCACATTTTGTAACTCTTGATGCTCATTCCTCTTTCTACGCCAATTTCATTTAAGTTAGCCCTATCCCTACATTTAAAATATAATTGGAAAAAAAATACAAAATGAAATATAATAAATTGAAATTATTTAATTCAAACAAAGAATTCAAAATAAAAGAAATTTAAATTATTTTATTGAAACAAGAAATTTAAAATTCAAGGAATTTAAATTTGTTTATCCAAACAAGGAATTTTAAAAATCCAATAATTTTAATTGATGCATTTTAATTTCTCTAAATTTTAAATTTCTTGAAATTTTAAAATATTCCATACAAACACACTCTTAAGATTATTCATTTGTACTATGGTATTATCTCCGTTTGATAGTCAGATTTTTGGAAAAAAAAAAGTATCATTGTTTATATGTTGTTTGTAAAATTTAAAATAACATTAATTATTTTTTATTAATTATATCTCTACTTGTTTTCTAAATTTGCACTTGCAATTATTGTGAAATAGAAAAAAAAATCTCACAACTAATTTATTATAATCGAGAATATTTTATGTATTTCTTGGTTTTTATCTAATAAATTAAAAGGCAAATAAAAAGAAATAGAAAGATTACTTTTTTAGCCGAGGTTTTAAAAATATAAATTAAGTTGGATACCTGTGCATAATTTGAATATTTTTTTAGTAAATCATGTTTATGAGATAAATACTTATTTTTTGTGTGATTATGATCCTTAATGGATATTAGTTATTGTGTTCGACGGTGATGCACACTTGATATCAATATAGTGTAAAAAATTAAAAGGATAAAAATAATGAATTGTAGTTTTGATAATATTATCTCTTACGGAAAATATTAGCCATTGTATACACTATTTTTCTATTTATTAACAACACTCACTAGATTAAGTTTTTATGACTTTTATATCTTTGTCTTTTTTATTATTTGAAAGGGTGTTTGTCTATTGTTATATAAGAAAATTTAGAAAATTCACCTATACTTTTTTTTTTTCAAATTGCAAGAAAACATAAATTTAGCGTATAAATTGTATTAGAGTATGCAAAAAAAATTATCGTATTTTTGTCAAATTATGACAAAATTTGCTGAAATTATTTGCAAGAAAATCACAATTCATAGAAAAAATATACATAAAAAATTTAGAAAAAATATTTGCAGTTTCAAGTCATATTGCAAATTACCTTCTTTATTAAAAGTGATTAAAAAATTGCCCATTAATTTTTCTATACTCTTTTAATTATTTA
>PYAF01005638.1:435200-464272 GCA_007407185.1 Glycine tomentella
TTTATAATTAAAAAAAAAAAACTTAAACGAAATTAAAAAAATAATGAAGAAATAGTAATAAAAAAAACAAATGAAGTTGATTTTTTTTTAAAAAAAGATTATACGACTTAGAAGTAGTAGACAAAAAAAATAAAAAAGAAAAAAATTTAGAAGTCGTATATACACTTACGATTTTTGAGTAAAAAAATAATAATTCAAAAGTCATAAATATATTCATGACTTTAAAGAGCGACTTAGAAGTCTAAATTATTTTAAAAATAAAAATAAAAATAAAATAATTTTTAAAGACTAAAAATAATTTAAAAACATTAAATTACAAAAAAGAAAAAAAAACATTAATTTGTAAGCTATCATGCACTAAAAGCATAACAGCTACTCAAACCAGGAACAACTTCCAAAATGCCACTGTTGAAGAAATTAATTCCCCAAATGCCACACCTACAAAACAAATTCCAAATGTACCACGTTTGCAATTTCGCAGGGTTCAGAGGCGAATTAGGAACGCTTAGTTGGCAGCCTCGTAGTGGCCACCTAATTCACTAGGATTAGCAGCATTTTCTGTGCACTGCCCAACAAAAAAATGGGGCAGGCCACGTGGCTGTGTGTAAGTCGCTGACATGGATAGCGAATTACCACGTGGCAGGTTCCTATTTTGCAGCATGGTACAACGAATTCTATGCTATATATACCCCCCTCCTTATTACACCACACATGCTATTGTGAGTGCTTTGTTAATTTCAATTGGAAAGACGTTTTCGTAAATTCTCTAGTATTTTTTAGTTTAATATTTGAAAAATGAGTGATAGTAGAAATGGTTTAATCACTATTGTATATTATAATGAGAGTAGATATGTTGGACCTAATGGTCAAATTTTTGAAGGAGAAAGTAAAATGTTTCGTATGCCCCCGGGATGCAGTCATCGTGATTTGATGAGAATGATTTACAAGAAGTTGAGATTTACAAGAAGTCTAAGTCACGGCTGGATCTCCTCAGGTATACTCCGATGATCGTGTGTCGCAGCATGCCTAACATTAATAACGCGATCTCGCATGGTCCGATCACCCTGGGAATTCCACACATAAGTGGATATATCTTTCTCTTGTAGTGTAAGGAGACTCCGTATGGATGGACCGGGGTCGATGACGCTCAACGCAGACTCAGGCGATGGTGTCGGTGGAACATGTTCATCGTGATCCATTACTCTAAATTGATTTTTTTTTTAAAATTCAATACATTACTAAATTAAAAAATTATAACGTATACCTATTTTATAAATTATAAAATCACTATATGCACAACACACATGTAACTAAGCTACTAAATATTCCTATATGTCTATAATATGTCTTAAATGTCTATAATATATCTTAAAAACTTAACAAATATAAAAAAACACTAAATATCCTCTAACCTAGTGTTTTAAAACAACCTCTAACCTAAATTTTTAAATGTCCAACCTAAACATCATTTAATCACTAAAACTATATAAATAATAAATATATTCAACAATTCAAATAAAAAAATAGTACAAATTATTTAATTAGTACAAAATAATTAATTAGTACAAAATTATCATTTAATTACTTAAAGACATTGTTTATGTAGATTTTGTGGACAGCTTAATTAACCAGCTTTTTGTGAAGAGGAGTGGAATGATGTTCAGAAAAGATAAGTGAGTGAGAGCATTACTCCAGGGAACTGCCACGTGGAGAGCGAAGCCGCCCACCCCACCAGCGAACTACCAAACACGCTGTCCACACCAGCGAATTACCCACGTGCACTGCCCGTCCAGCCCGCCCAACCAAGCACTGCCACGTTGCCATACATATTTCGCCACATTTGACTGCGAATTATGCCATGTGGCATTTGGGGAAAATGTTTCCCTGGCGTGGCATTCTGGGTATATTTTTCGTTTTTTGTGACATTCTGGCCACTGTTCCCTCAAACCAGAAATGGCATCATCCTGTGATAAACATTACTCAATCCAAAAAAGAGGAAAAAACAATATTCTTAACCAACAAATACGACTACAAAAGCATACAATGACAACCAAAAACCTCAGTTTATGCCACCAAGCTTATTCAAAATTTGCATCAGTTCCCTTTATGCCACTTCTGAATTCTTGGGATGAGTGAACGATGACTCAATGAAAATCTTCCCACAGTGCCTTTGCTTGTAAGTTGCAGAATTTCTTACAGAAGAAATGATGATTCTACATGCTAAGATTTTCAAATTCATTTTGCAACAAGTTGATTGTGTTTTCCTGGGAGGAGCTTGCAGCATCTTTTCTCCGTTCTGCTGAGATTATTGCTTTCTTTCTTTTTCCTTTATTTCTTCCTTCATTTTGTTCAATTGCCCCAAATTTGCGCTTCCTAGCCAACGGATTTGACAGTTCTTCTATATCCTCTTGATGTACCCACCGATATCCGTATTTCTTTACCTCAGCATTTGACTCTTTCCACTCTGTCCCTTTATGGCTTGAATGTTTCCATGACAATCTGCCAAGATATCTGTGCCAGCTATGGAATTCTTCACTGAACTCTTCTCGATCAACAAAGAATAACCACATGTGATCTGATTTGTCTAAAACAAGTTCTAGATCTAGATCTCTATAAAAACCCACTGGAATATCACCAAATTCAGGAGACCACCATTTTGTTTTTGAAAAACCCATAGCTGAGAGTGTTTCAGGAGGTACCACGAATATTGCACAAAACGCAACGCCGATCCAATTATGGTCATGCATAACAGGAGATGCGTCTAAGCTTACACAATTTCCCTCATGCTGATTATTGAACCACCTTGGTATTTCACTTCCAGGAGTAACACTTCCAAAATGGTAAAAACAATATCTGGACATCCCCTGGTACAGCAGAGACATATATATGTTATTTCCTGATTCCTATACACAAAAAGGAGAGAGAAAGAGATGGGAGGAGCAAAGGAAGAACATGCAAACCTGACAGAATTGTATCATCCATGAAAAAGCCATGTCAGTGCAGCCTTCCCTATCAACTAATTCTGGACAGTTAAAAATGTATAATCCTTTTTCGCTTGGACCAGTTGGGAAGTCAATCCGTGAAGGGAGCTCAGGCAAAGATTTCAACTGATTGCAATGTTGTAACTTTAAACATAACAGTTTGGAAAGCTTCTTGAGGTTGGGCAGTGTCGCAAAATTGTTACCACTTACATCTAGCCTTTCTAAGCAACATATAATTCCAATAGCATCAGGGATTTGAACTAAATTACAGAAACTTAGATCAAGTTCACGCATACATGGAAATATTGGCGATGAAGGCATTAAGCAGCTAACTGATTTTTTATGTTCTCTGGAGTAGGAAGATGTTGATTGGAAACGAATAGGAGCTCCATCTATATCAATCTTCTTCAAATGCTCTGCATCCCCTAGTTCATATAATAACTGGATGTTGTACAGTTTTGAACAGCCAGAGAGATTCATATTTTTAAGAGAATTGAGGCCTAGTATGCTATTGGGTAAGCTTAATAAATTTTTGCAGTTTTTCAAATTGAAATCAGTGAGCTTTTTCAGAAGACCAATGGATGGATCAATGTGTCTGAGATTTTGACATCCTTCGAGATCTAGGTATTCAAGAATTAGGTCCTCTCCAAACTGTGGCAACTTGATAAGACTTTTGCAATCTTTCAAATACAGAGAAGTAAGCTTTCGTGAAAGAACAATGGACAGACCGATATCTTCGAGTTGAATACATCCTTCGAGACGAAGCCACTCAAGATATAGGGCATCTCCAATATATGGCATTTTAATTAGATTTTTGGAGCCAGAGAGATCCAAACACCTCAAGTTAGGTAGAGACTACAACGCATGCCAATAGTAAGAAACAAAATTAATAATGACATTTAGGCTTTCTTTTGTTTCTTTAATTACATAGAGAAAAAGGAAATAAGATAAGAAACTTTGTCTTTTTGTTTGTTTATTTAAATGAAAACAATATAGAAAAATAATAACAATAATTGACACTACCTTTGTGCCATCCCAAAGTTGTTTGATGTTGCTATAAGGCAGGATCAACTCAACAAGTTTGTCAGGCTCAAAACTTGGTGGCAAACACTCAAAAGGATAGTCTTTCCAAGTAATATATCCTAATTCATTGGAAAGATTAACAAGCATTCCAGAAAAATTTATTTCCAAATTATCAAGTGGATAACTTCCAAGTTTAAGTAACCTAAGGTGACTCATTGTTGATAGACCATCAATCCTCATTGTCCCAACGAGGTTGTCCATTTCAATTACTATGGCCTCAACATTTTTTGCTGCCTTGAACATTGCAAAGAGGAAAGAAAAAGTTAGATCTTTAGAAGTATTTACAAATTCTGGAATAATAGCATGACTTTATATTTAAAAATTATTTTACCTTATTATCTGACATAACTTTGTGGAGATCTTTGAAATCCCACAACCTACTCCACTTCCATGGCTTCATAGGTGATTTTTCTTTAACAATACACTTGCCCAAATTGCACAACAATTCATGCATTACTATTTTAATACCCCAACATATGGTTATAAGTGATTTATCGATGAGAACTTGTAGACCATATTCAGGATGAAATCCACGGAAATTTAGAACTTTCTTCACATAATATACATCCCAACGGTTGAAGAAACAAGCAATATCTAAAAATATTTTCTTGTGTGTGTCCTCTAATTGATCAAAACTTATTCGCAACACATTCATAATATTTTTATTTGTATTTTCTCTTAACGAAGCCAATGCACTTCTCCAATGAGAAACATCTTTATCAAACAAAGATGAGCCCAATACTTCAATTGCTAAGGGATGACCTTGACAATGTAATAGTACATCACAAGTCAACTTTTCAAAATCACTCATAATATAATTACTTTTGAAAGCTTTTCTACAAAAAAACCGAACAGCATCTTTGTCATTCAATGGCTTCACTTGGTAAATAACATCTACTCCATGGACCTTCAATATTTGTTGATCTCTAGAAATTATAATGACTATACTTCCTCTACCTAGGCATTTACGTAACAGATCAACTCTACCTCCTGTAAACATATCAAGCTGTTTATCTTGATCAACATTGTCAAGAACTATAAGTGCCTTTACATTGGATAGCCTCTTCCATGTTAGAAGTGTTCCATCAGATACATTGCAAATCTCTAGATTTCTTTCATTTAGAGATTGAGAAAGTAACTGCTTTTGTACACCTAATGTACCATAAAGTCGATAAAGTTTGCTTACATCATCAATATAACAATGAGAATTAAATTGATGAGAGATTCTTTCATATAAAGCTCGACCAAGAGTTGACTTTCCAATTCCACCCATCCCAGTAATTCCAACAACTTGAACATCATTAATCGGCCCCAGACATATTAGCTTTGATAATTTAGCAAAATGCGATTCCATCCCAACTAGATTATCATATGGAAGAGTTGAAAATTTGGAACCCAAGATATTTTTTATCTGGTGAACAATTTCTTCAATCTCTGCATGTTGTTGCCTAAAAGTTTAAAGAAAACAAAGAATGGCAAATCATCACCCAAGGGAATTAAAACCGAGCGTACATGCATAGAAGAAGATAATAACATAGTAGTTTCTTTCATTTTTAAAATATTATTTGTATTAAACATGTAAAATAAATGTTGCCCAAAATCTCTCTAATTATTTCTAGTTTAAAGGTTGTAATTCTCTGGTGAATTATTTGTATTAAACATTCAAGATAACAGCATTAGTAAGAAATGATAAAAATATATTGTATATGCACTTAACAAACCAATAGAAGATTACTTACTTATATCTGATATCCCAACCAGAGAGACTGGTTACCCGTTCCAGAACTTCTCTCCAGGTTTTTATTTCCTTCTCTTCGAACCTGAAACTTTGTTCGTGTTGGGCAAAGGCTTTCTCATAGTCTCCACTCTGTTTTCGCACTTGTGATGGATCAACATCATAAAAAATAGGAAGAACATGTCTGGGTGATGTTTGAATGCAATTCCAGATACGTGCTAGTTCACGCAGGCACCAAGTTGAGGAAGCATAGTTCTTGGAAAAGACAACAACGAAAACTTGAGACCCTTCAATGGCTCGTATTAGCTCTGGTGCTATGGATTCGCCTTTCCTCATATGTTTATCATCTTTGAAGGCCTCGATGCCTTGTTTTTTCAGAGATTGAAAAAGAAAACCGGTGAAGCTGTTGCGGGTGTCTTCACCGCGGAAGCTCACAAACACGTCATACTCAAACAAAGAAGAAGAGGTGGATTGGATGTTGGCATTAGAAGTAGAAGCCATTAGAATTGCAAAGTGTGAAGGAAGAACAAGTGTTTGTGGATACAAATAATGAATCAAGAAACATAATATATACAGTTTAGAAATTTGTTGGCATGCTGCGAGGGGTTGTCGAGATGAAGTGTCTGATGGAGTGTTGAGAAAATGAAAGTTATATGGGGAAACCGTGTTATATGGGGAAAATAATGAATCAAGAAATATAATATATGCAGAGTTCAGAAATTTCTTGGCAGCTGCGAGGGGTTGTTGTGATGAAGGGAAAATTGTAGGAAAGTGGTTTTGGGGGCATTCATGTGAAAGAGTCAGCTAGTGAACCCACTTGCTATTGAATGGAGGGTTCAGATGATGTGACTGGGCTCATGTGACACATCTAACGGTGACGAAGGAAGGTTCGTAGCAAAAGAGTTATGAATTTCCCCCTAATAAATACAAAACAGATCCAATTGCTTGAATTTTAAAAGGGAACACCCTCCCCACCTCCCTTTACCATGCATGAGGATAGATAAGGAATGAATTAAAAATATATATCATCCTCGCTTTCATTTTTGATCTATTCGTCAAAGAGCTAAGCTCACAAAATAAAAATATTTAAACCAATATAACTAGATAGGCTTTTGTACAATTATGTAGAATAGTTTCTGTGTAAGCCAATTGCGCGAGCCTTCTATAGTAATTGTGTCTCTGTTTTAGAACAATCAAAAACCTCAAAAAATAAATACAAAATCTTGATTTGCTGCTTTTCTTGAGTTTTCAAGAGCATTTAAAAGAGCTGAATCTGAATCTTAAAAAAATTATTTTTTTCTTTCAAAAGTGCTATAATGATAATATCAATCTTTGCACAGCATTCAACACTTAAAAAAAAAAATAAGTAAAAATTGAACATCGAACAACTGGCCCGTCAACACAGAGTACTTAATTAAAATCAATATTTATCATTCATGATTACAAGCTATGCGACACCAATTGATGACAATGAACAATACCATGTTTTGAATTGAAGATACGTAGGTTTAGAGAAAAATAATGTTTGTAGAAGAACAAATGGTGTTAGATGTAACAAAGGTTTTGAAAAAAAAAGGGAAATTATAAAAGCTTACATGTAAAAAGCCTACATGTTAACTTCTTCAGCAATCCTATTTCCAATCATTACAAGGCTTGCATTTCCAGCCATTTAATAATCTCCAATTGAACAGTTGATTTCATTTAGCTAAGAATTCTAACGAGAAAGAGGAGAAGCACAAAGAGCATGCAGAATCAACAGTGGTTGTCAAAGTTTACATTGTGTACGCACTTAATATTAATCTTTCTTGTCATCACTCATTCCTCTTCTTGTTCTGAAAATATTTTCCTTGCTATACTCTGTTTGTCTTCTGCTGAGGGAGAATATGCTATGATTTTTTCATAGCATATTCTCCCTATGCAGGATCGTCAATGTTTTTCCAAAATGATACAGATCTTTCTAAGTTAGTTTCTAAGTTCCATCTAAGCCTCATTCCGACACCAGCGTGTCACAAGGATAATCAAAACTCTGCCACAAGACACTCTCCACGTTATTTTTCTGTCCATTTTTCAATACAAATATTCCGGAATCCAAGATGTAAGCAATTGGATTATTCCTTTCTTTGCTTGATATGTTGGATGATGACCAAATGGGGCTGTTTGTAGCATTGATAAGCACAAGAATCCCTTCTTCACTGAGTTTTAGAACTCCTAATTTATTCTCAAGGGGTGTATGTCGGTTAGCAACCGACATCACTGTGAAAGTGGAGACATTTCTGAACCATATACCAAAGTATCCTCTTGTTGAGTTTCCGGGACTGAAGAAACCCGCTTCAATAGTTCCACCTGCTGAAACCAACGTTTCACCATCTCGAATAGATTGATTATTCAATGCTAAATTGTCAAGTGGAAGTTGTAACATGTAGGAGAGTAGGAAGAACCATATATATAACATTGTGATGCTCCCTTAATTTTTTGGCCTCTCACACTAGTAGAACGTTGATTATTATGCAGAGACCATAACATCTAGGATGAGAAGAAACTCCCTTAATATTTATTTTTTGGTAGAATATCGTTGTGTGAAAAGAAAAGAGATGAATTAGTTGAATTGCAGGTTTTCATCAATGGAAAAATTAAAATTGGGTATGTGGTTAATTAATTCCGTGGATAAATTAAGAAAAGTCATAAAGTCTTCCTCCTCCGCGTTGAAGACCATTGGCAGCGTCGCCTCATTATGAAGTCAATATTTTAAGAATCGGTCACAGAACCTGTGCCTTTTTGGTTTTTTCTTAAGTGGGATGCTCTAATAAGAAATTATCTCTTAGGTCCATTAGATCTTATTGTCTTATATATTTCATCTTTTTTTTTTAATATTTAGATTAAAAAAAACTTGTATTAATTAATTGATTATTATTAATTAACTTTGTATGTGTTATGATTCTATGTGAAATAATTCCACTGTTATGTTTGTTTCTAGGTTCCTAATTATTTATCTAGCTAACAGTAACTATAAGCTAATGATGCCTAGTTTTAGGTAGTCATAATGTGCTTTTTATTTCACTCCATGAGGGACTTGTTAGTTCTCTATTTAAAGCGTTGTTGTAACAAGTTTAAAGTGTGCAAATTCTGATTTCAGTTTTGGATCAGTTTTGCTCCACTTTATGTATGTTGCTGGTTGCCATATGACACCTTCATAATATGAAAAACCAGGCTGCACGTCATTGATGACTGCATTGATGCTGCTTTCATGTTGTTGAGCTGCTTTTCATTTTTGTTTATTCTTTTTTCAACAGAATCAAATGGATATTACAACAGTGTTACTTAAGCAATGAGCTTATGTAAAATCTAGGGTTTAATGGTCTCAACTAAAGGGTGTCAAAAGTTAAAAAAAAAAAAATGTTTAACAATAAGTATTGGTTTTTCTTTTGACAATATTACAATCAGATCGTAGTAGAAACAGAAAGATCTGAAGAAGAGTGCCAGGAGTAGTGGCTGTGTTGGAGGGCAAACTTTGAGTGTTCTCTCAGTTTGCTAGCGCGTGTTTACCTGAAAAAAATTGCAATCGTATTGGTTACACAACCAAAGAGAGAAAGAGAAAGAGAGAGTACTGTTTGAAGAGGATAAGTTATGATTTGAGCAATCATTGCACCACCTGAACGATGAAAGCCCCTACATTAATTCCTCAACCATAACCAAAGCGTGCATAATCTGAAACAGATTAGGGTTTGAAATGATCAAAACGTGGTTAAAGGGGAAACAAAAACGAACATGAGAAGTACCGTCGCCGAAGAAGGCGATAGTGGACAGGCAGCGGTGCAGTACTGCAGTGGCAACGTCGAGAGTGAGGTGCGAAAGACTGGATTTTCGAGAGAATAAGGGGCGCCCGAGTTAGAGTTTTAGAATTAGAAATATCGAAGGGTCAACGTTGATTTCTAAAAAATCATTGATAACGTATCCCATATAAAATCGGTTTGATGGACAACGGTTTTTTTTTTTTTTTTTTTTTAATGGATAGCGTTAAAAATATCATTTAAAAGTATTTTAATAAAAAATATTTTAGATAAAAAATAAATACTTTTAATAAAATAAGTAGGAAATTAAAAACAATATAAAAATCTATTAAATAAAAATAAAGCTATAGTAATAGCCACTAGAGATGATATATAGTTGCTTTAGATTCATTTCTTAACTGGTCATCACATGCAACTTTTAGATTAAATAACTAAACAAAATGATTACAAATTTAATTTGTCCACACAAACGTTTCCTACAAAAATATTACATAATTTTGATTCTATGTTGCATACATAAATGTAAGAGCAAGGGAACAAGGAATCACCCTTGTCGAGTAAGAAAAAAAAAATGTTTCTTAAATTCTCACTTGTTTAAAATATAATAAATTTATTTTAATAATAAAAATTAAGATGTTCAAAAAAAATTTAATTATATTTTTAATCTCTCAAATATAAAGAATTACCTTACCTTTCTTACTCTTTCAAATAAATATTTATATTTTTTTAGTCTCTCAAGTTCGTGAAATATTTTTTTAGTCCCTCATGACTATTTTTTGGTAATTTAGATGCACATTGTTTTAGAGATATTTTACCATGATCAGTCTAAAATAAACATTTCATAATATGAGGGGACTAATATATATATATATTTAAGTCTTAAAAAGTAATAATATGATAAAATATCCAAAAATATTATTATTTTCTTTTGAGAGGAAAAATTAAATATTTTGACAAATTTCTAAATCTAATTTTTTTCACATATTTAATTAAAGTTAATTATTCTAGGACGAATGTCATATGTATTCTAACATATTTCCTACATGTAAACAACTTTCATTTTTAAAATTCGTCGGTTTTTCTAAAACACATGTAGATAATCTCATATTCATTATGGTGTAAACCAAAATAAGTTACTAAGAGAGAGAGAGAGACAGAAAGAATTTAGATAAACATTTTTTGAAGTGTCACCGTAGTAGTTGAGCCTCAAAAAATCTAATGACAACATCAAATTGTCAAGACAAAACACTGGTTAACTACCAATATTCATGATAATAATACAACATTAATTTAAACTCTAATGCCTTTGCTCTGGGTACGTTGATCTATGAATACAATATTTTACCCTGTACATTTCCAAATTTTTCAAGGTGTGTTTTTTTTTCCCTCCAAACATAAAACAGATATTTTTAAGAAAAGATGACCCCTGGTATACAGAGAAGCTCTATATTCAAACATGCATGTACCACAAAGACTGTTGCAAAAAATGGAAGAAGCACATCAATAAGTATGAAGTGCAAAAGATTTTTGTACAATATACCCACTAACGTTGTAACTTGTCCTTTTCTCCTTGACCTCACAACCCTTTGATTCAAATGATGTTGTGGAATATGATCCACAAGCAGCAAGCATGAGATACCATATGACAAGAGTTCTTTGAAAAGTTTTAAAAAGTGAGTACTTTCTAGATCGATTATAAAAGTTATTATTACATCGGTCATGACTAGAATTAGTGTAAAATTCTTTCTTAAAAAAAATAAAAAACTTCAGTCATATTTACATTCCTAGAAATCAAATTTTCATCTGTGAAACAAATTTCAGTAAAAAAACAAAACTGTGAAACAATTATATTCACTCTAACTTTTATTAATGGTTTGAATTTCATGTAAGTTTTTTTTATATATATGGAATAGAACTCATTGACACCAAATAGAAATTCGGTGTGATTCAGGAAAATAAATTTAACGTATATATTTTGGTATGATTTATGAAATAAAATTTTCTTTAACATATTTCAATATATTTTATAACTAAATTTATGATATAATTTACTTAAAATAAAGTAAATAAAATCATTAAATTAATTTATATAAATTTAATAATGACTAAATTATTATTTTAGGAATTATTTAAAGACATAAATTATTCACTTACAAATTAAAGAAAAATAATTATTAATACAATAATTATTATTTATTATATATAATTAAATTTATGTAAACTAACTATATTTCTGCCATTTAATTTTTTAACTTAAATATATAATTAATTAATTAATCTATAAAATAGAGTAAATAATTATTACTGTAATGATCCAAAATTAGTGTAATCATATATATTTTATTATTTATTGCAGAAGATACCTATTATTTGATCGATACAAAATAAGTTAAAGTTTTTATATACACTAAGATATTATAAACATCAATATTATATAGTAATTGTTTTGATTTTGTGCATGTCTTTAGAATGACACCTCATGTCAACGGATCCATACCTATATAAAAATTAAGGGGTTAGATTGACTGGGGTGAGTAAACTCTTTGATATCTATTTCGATATACGTTTTTTCCTTAGGTTAAGAAAGACTTAGTCACAAAGCATTCAAATGTATTGTTGAATCTGTCTGCCTTAGGTCAACACTAGGATTGAGAAAGTAATTTAGACTTTAGAGATTTTAAATCTAAAAAAAAATCAAATATTTAACACTCATTAACAAATGAAGTTACAATTTTTATAAAACTAATATTAAAAATAAAATTAAAATTACAAAAAATAATCACAATTTGTATTGAAAAGATTGACCCGGACTAGCTACTTCACTTCACATGATTCTTGCTAATTGAATTATTGCAATGTTTTTCAACATTCATCCTACGTGTGAAGCTTGACTCCCCCATCCAATAACAAACCAGTAGCCACCTTAGCCGGTTACAATCCACTGTCCCACTTGCACACTTGTTTAACCAGTAGCCATCTTACCCTGTTACAATCCACTCTCCCACTTGCACACTCGATTTTTTGACCAAAAGTACTATGTGAAATCCTCGGTTTTTTCCTCTATTGTTTTTCAACTTCAATTCTCATTATAATTATATAAGACTAATGTGTCGTATCGTATGACTCAATTTCATTAACACAATTTTTCCGCCTTTATTTATTTATTTATACTTATTTGTTCAATATTTTATTTTAGATCTAAGTTGATCAACACGTTCTAAACATAATTTGAACAAAAGTTGGAGACATAAGGATGTTTTGGTGATAGCTGGAGTGAAAGAAAGGAGAAATAGATCACGAATTTAATTTCTTCTATTAACAAAAAAATTAACCAGTAAAAATAAATTGAACAAAAGTTTAGAATATTACTATTATGGAGTTCAACAATTCAAACGCACATTAATATCCAATAAATAAGTTGACTTCATGCAACTGAAGATAACAACTAACATAAACTAAACTCAAAAAATTGATTCTGGCTAGCTAGAAACTACCAATTCAATTAAACTATCAGGATAACTTTGAAGTAATTAAGCAGTGTATCCAGACTAAGCATTTTAATGAGTTTAATTCCATGCATTGAATTAATAGTCAACGAACTTTGATGATCTTAAAAATAATAAAAGTCAACGAAATTTGATGATCTAAAACATAGATGACAGTATTAAAAGTGTATTTAAATTGAAGATGAATATTAACGTTACTTATTTTAATATATTTTGTTATTTAATTAAAATTTATTAAAAACTATTAACATGTGGTATGAATGAAAAAGGATCTTAACCCTTAAATATGTGGTGAGATATTTAATTTGTCAGGTTTCAGTACAAGAAAAGAAAAACTACAGTGTGACTTGTATAAACTTATGATTCCTAATAAGGGATAATATTTTGGGTGAATCAGGTATTTTTGGATCCAGAGTTAAAGACTAATATCTTAATTAAACAGTTGTCCTCTTGCAATATATGTTTTTTCATATATATATATATATATATAAGAAAAACTCGAGAGAGAGAGAGAGAGAGAGAGGTTAGAAATCGAATCCCAGACAATGAAGAATACGCCCGGAAGTGTGTTTATTTTTTTTTTTTTCATATCAGAATTCACATCTATTTTATTGACCGGGTCAGGTTGAAAATTTTGATATATTTAAATTTGCTAACAGATTATTCCTTCTTTATTTGCTGGGTTAGGTTAGGTATGAAATCTTGATATATTTGTCAACTCTGTTTTTCATGAGGAGACATTAACGTAGAATGGCCTTTCTAGCTATTGTCGTTCTTGTCAGCAAGCTAATTTTTTTCTCCTCTCAAGTTTTAGCTGCAACAGATACCATTAGCCAGTTCGAGTCACTTGAAGATAACACAACCTTGATTTCAAACGATGGAACCTTTGAGTTGGGTTTCTTCACCCCAGGTAGTACTTCCCCAAACCGCTATCTCGGAATCTGGTACAAAAACATACCAATCAGAACCGTTGTTTGGGTTGCCAACCGCGATAATCCAATCAAAGACAACTCCAGCAAGTTGAGCATAAACACAACAGGCAACCTCGTACTTCTCAACCAGAACAACAACACCGTGATTTGGTCAACAAACACGACAACAAAAGCATCCCTTGTCGTAGTACAGTTGTTAGATTCTGGCAACTTGGTCCTAAGAGACGAGAAAGACAGCAATCCTGAAAACTACTTGTGGCAGAGCTTTGACTATCCTTCAGACACGTTTCTTCCAGGAATGAAAGTGGGGTGGAACTTGAAGAAAGGCCTTAATTGGACCCTAACCGCTTGGAAAAACTGGGATGACCCTTCTTCAGGGGACTTCACATTGAATACTATACATACCAGTAATCCTGAAGAGGTTATCTGGAAGGGCACATCAGAGTACTACAGAAGTGGACCATGGGATGGAACTAAATTCAGCGGTAGCCCCTCTGTGCCATCCAATTCAATCCTAAACTACTCGATCGTGTCAAACAAGGATGAATTTTACGCTACCTATATCATGATCGATAAGTCGTTGATTTCAAGAGTTGTGATGAATCAAACTCTTTATCTTCGTCAGCGCTTGACATGGAATCAAGATAGTCAAACGTGGATGGTGTCATCGGAGTTGCCGGGTGATATATGTGACAGCTATAGTACTTGTGGTGCATTTGGGATTTGTGTCGCTGGTCAGGCGCCGGTGTGCAAGTGTTTAGATGGATTCAAGCCAAAATCACCCCAGCATTGGACACAAATGAACTGGAATCAGGGGTGCGTGCACAACCAAACTTGGAGCTGCAAGGAAAAGAACAAGGATGGTTTTAAGAAATTCAGTAACTTGAAGGCGCCAGACACTGAAAGATCTTGGGTTAATGCAAGTATGACACTTGACGAGTGCAAAAACAAATGTACGGAAAATTGTTCATGTACAGCTTATGCAAATTTAGACATGAGGGGAGAAGGAAGTGGCTGTGCCATTTGGTTCGGTGATCTGTTAGATATAAGACTGATTACAAATGCTGGACAGGATCTGTATATAAGATTGGCAGTGTCTGAAACAGGTATGCACCTCAATTTTTTGAGATGTTTGAGCAGAGAATTCTATAATAGCTAACTGCATAAGTTGATTTTATCTTACACGCTACATGCCAGGATTGGTTTTTCTATTTCTTTTTAATTTCCTTATTTTCTTAATTTTTAAGGGTTTATAGAGAAATTCATCCAAACACGACTTTGATAATCATAGCCAAAGAGAAAATGTGTTTAATGGTACTCAATACCCAATTTACTTCTTATAATGATTCTTTATTTCTTTTTCTCTGTCATGCTCAACAAAATCAAGATGAAAAAGATGATTCAAAGAAAAAGAAAAAGGTGGTTGTGATTGCAAGCATCGTTTCCTCTGTAGTTGCTATGCTATTAATTTTCATATTCATTTACTGGAGCAACACAAAAAAAACCAAAGGTAGGACTTTTCCCAACTCTCACATTCTCTTTTCATAAGGATTTTTTTAGTAATTCTATATAAATTTAGAATGGCCCCTTAAAGACTCACAACACCATTGTTGTGGCAATTGATTTTAAAATCAAAGGAAAGGGTGAGATCGTAGTCAAAAGGCTGTCAATTATAAGGAGAATGAATACTATAATGTTTCACCTAATACAGCCCCAAAGGCAACTTAATTAGTACGGGTTGGAAAATAATTTTTCTTTTCACGTTGTTTGGGTAAAAACAGAGATCATACTTGGCATTGAATTAAAGGACAATGAAAGCCAACAAGAAGACTTTGAGCTACCTTTGTTTGACCTTGTCTCAATAGCACAAGCCACAGATCACTTCTCAGATCACAATAAGCTTGGTGAAGGTGGTTTTGGGCCTGTGTACAAGGTATGTGAGCAATGTACTATCACTAATTAAGAAATGACAAAGCTTGGAAATTATTATTATTCACTATATTTAACTTTCTTTTCCACAAATGTTGTGTTTAGGGAACACTTCCAGATGGACTAGAGGTCGCTATTAAGAGGCTTTCGCAAACATCTGGACAAGGATTAAAAGAATTTAAGAATGAGGTTATGTTATGTGCAAAACTCCAACACAGAAATCTTGTCAAAGTTCTAGGATGTTGCATTCAAGAAAATGAGAAATTGCTCATATACGAGTATATGGCCAACAAAAGTTTAGACGTCTTTCTTTTCGGTTAGTGTCTCTAAATGTAAAAAATGTAGGATTTCTTTTGTTCTTCTAGTTCTGCGAGATTAAAAAGACGATGACCATGACATTTGACAGATTCTGATCGAAGTAAACTTCTTGACTGGCCTAAGCGTTTCTACATTATAAATAGAATTGCTCGGGGACTACTTTATCTTCATCAAGACTCAAGACTAAGGATCATACACAGAGATCTTAAGGCAAGTAATGTTTTATTAGATAATGAAATGAATCCAAAAATTTCAGATTTTGGTTTGGCTCGAATGTGTGGAGGTGATCAAATTGAAGGGAAAACAAGAAGAGTAGTCGGTACATAGTAAGTATCTTATATTCATGCTAACATCTAATTATGCATTAATCAGACATTAAATTAATTAACACTTTTATGGTTTCTTTGTAGTGGTTATATGGCACCTGAATATGCCTTTGATGGATTATTTTCCATTAAATCGGATGTATTTAGCTTCGGCGTATTATTGCTAGAGATAGTAAGTGGCAAGAAAAATAACCGACTATTCTATCCAAATGACTCGAATAATAATCTCATTGGACATGTGAGTGACATAAATTTATTTTATTTTTCATATAATATTTGAGCAATAAATAACCATTATTTCAAAATGTATTAGGCATGGAGGTTGTGGAATGAAGGAAATCCAATGCAATTCATTGCCACTAGTTTGGAAGACTCATGCATTTTATATGAGGCCCTGCGTTGCATTCATATTGGTCTTTTATGTGTACAACATCATCCTAAGGATAGGCCAAACATGGCATCTGTGGTCGTATTATTGAGCAACGAGAACGCATTACCTTTACCAAAGTATCCTAGCTACTTAATCACAGACATCTCAACAGAAAGAGAATCTTCTTCTGAGAGGTTTACATCCTATTCTATTAATGATGTCACTATCTCAATGTTGAGTGATAGATAGAGAAAAATACTTTACTTCTTCCAAATATTAAATTATTTATTTTGTATATCTCCTAGTAATTTTTGTAGATGTTTTTAGTTGTTTTGAAATATGTTTGTGTCTATAGACCTTTGCTAATGTTACTCTAACAATTGAATGCAAAAGTTATCTAAAAGTAGAATATATTTTTGTTAAATAAACGTTTAGAGGCAAAGGATCAAAGATAAATCAACCATCCCAACTGCGTTGGCATTAAAGATTAATCTCATCCCACGCAAAATCCCCAAGAATTTATTCCAATAAAAAAAAAAAAAAAACAACACAAACATGGGAGGGCATGAACCAAAGCCCATGTGGTAACAAATTCAACAGATCACCAAAATCTATAAACAAGTTAAAGCTTAAGCAGAGAGAATAAATCCTAGATTTATATATAATGGTTTAGTCAAACTCTTGAGTTGTGTTTAGTTCTCCAATTTCATTAAAAACAAGTATTTAATCGTGTCACTTTTTGTTTATAAAAGTATTCTACACTTTTGACACATGCTCAATCTATCTCTGAGATTGATACACATCCAAGTGTTCTTTGATTACTAAGTTACTCTTGTCTTTCCAAACAACAACTTGAGTGATATTAAAATTTCAAATCCAACACTCACAAAGAGGATGTAGAATGAAGAACAAAATACAAAACAACTTTGCTAAACAAAGAATAAACACTAAACACTCTGTTTGATCTTCCAAAGCAAGATTGTGTAAGAGCAAATTCACAGCACTTGAAAATCACTTATTGCACAAGTTGTTCACATATAGTGCAGTGTTGCGATGTGTGGTGTTGTCTAAAACAGCACACAGAATTTCCTATTATAGGTGCCGCTCATAAGTGGTGTGCGAAGGGAAAAGAATTTCTGCGCTAAACGCAGTTCCTAAATGACTCGTTTAAGTTTCAGGACTTCTGTCAAAGCACAAAATGAATTTGTGCTAAGCATGGTCTTCGAAATAGTCTTCATGAACTTCAGGCTATGCAAAATTGCTTTCCGTGCTAAACGTTGAACATGCTGAAACTAAATCTTCTCTCAAAAAACTCTCATGCAGTCTGGTGCTAAGCGTGATTCCGTTTTGTTCTTAGCGAAATTTCCAAACTGTTCAACTGTTCACTTCTTTTCTCCAATTTTCCCTACAAACAAAGACCAAACCTAATGAAAATTTACTTAACAAAACATTCTAAACTAAAGTTAGTTTCTATTATTAACACAATTGAGGCCAAGTAAACATCAAAAAAGAGAAAACTAAGATAAGTGTAAATTTAACAGATCAATTGATACTTATCACGGTTCATTTTCTAGTTCTTAATTAATTGTAATATCTTTCAACCTCCGCGAGCAGCTTGGCGTCCACATACAACAAGCAAGTAGCCTCTGAGTTTAATTACCCGATTTCAATTTCAACTATCCGGCCATTTTCCACTTGCACAATAGTTTAAATTAGTCTAATGCGTTTTCAACGTTAACCCCTATTATAAAGACCGATGTCTTAGTCAATTTCGTGAACAAAAGTTTCCCGCGTTTATTTATTCCTTTAATTTAGTCTTTAATGTTTATTTTATTTTAAATCCAAGTCAACATTCTAAACTGAATTTGAAAAAAACTTTAAATATAATTTTGTAGTGCAACAATTGAAAGGCACATCAATTATTAATATACAATAAAAAATAAATTAACTGCTACTGAAGATAAGACAACTAACATAAACTAATTAATCACATAAAATGCTTGCTAGAAACTACCAATTCAACTATCAACATATGATAATTAGAAGTGTAACTTTGAAGTAAGCAATGTACGTACATTGTTTTTAATAGTTTTGTGATATACACCAATTAAAAATCATTCTTGAAAAGGATATTGTAGTAATTTTCCCATTATTTTGTTTGTGTTCTACATTTTGCACCAAACAATTCACAATATAAAAAGTTGTCAACTTAAGCTTTTATTATCCTATGTTATTCTACTTATGTTATATCTAAATGTGTATTAAATACACAAAGTATACTTAAGTTTCAATGTCAATCAACAACAAACTTAGTTTACTATCAATTAATACATTTAGAGCAAATTATAATGACTATCTATGTGGTTTGCTTTTATTACTTTGGATGTTTCTATTGTTTTGAATTCTACAAAACAATCACAATTATTGGTTTTTGGTTTCACTTGTCCCCTTTTGGTATTTTAGACATGAGAAATGTTAGTTTGAGACTGTTGTCACATGAATAATAAATGTTTTTTCATGAATTTTCTTTGCCTAAAATGTCCTTATTCATTTCTTTTAACTTAGAAATTGTTTCACATTAAAATGACTGCCAAGAAGTGCATGTGTGTAAAATGATTCACATTAAATTTCTACAAGCTGAATCAAGATTTAAAGTTCAATTAAGTAAACAAAAAATATGCATGTAATTGAGTATTAAAATGGCTTCCGACAAAATTCTTCATGTCACTATTTAAGCAATATTTTCTTTTCCCTTTATTTTTTCTTTCATAAATGAATGTCTTTTTTTTTATATATAGTAAATTTACTAATAATGGAAGTTTCACGGAGTTAATAAATGAGGTTAAAAATAATGTCAAAAAAGAAAAGGATGATGAGTGTAATAAAAGCATTTAAGGCTTAAATATGTTTTTGATCATTGATATATACCCAAATTTGGTATTTGACCCCTAATTAATTTTTCATTTGCATTTGTTTCTTGATATTTGAAAAATTTTGTTTTAGAAAAATCATCTTAGAATGTGACATTCAAAGATGGTTCTTCCTAACAACTGTCTTAGAATATATTTTTTTTTTTTAAAAAATATACATCTTTCTAAGACGGTTTTGGGAAAGAACCGTCTTAGAATACTAACATTCTAAGACGAAAATATTGAAGGTGATGAAGGTCATGACCCTAAGACTTAACTCATGGTCTAAAATCCACAACACAGACAAGAAAATTACCAATATATGAACAATTAATATATTTTAAATGTAGCAAGTGTTAAGAAAATATTGAAAATACAATATACAAATGCAGGCCAACATACTAAGTGTAGTCTCAAGTTGTACCTTTTTTGCATTGAGGCACTGACATCTTTGATTTCCTTGAATGTCTCCATTTTTTTCTTCAAATCCCTGAAAGTAGAAAACAAAGTGAAAACAATGAAGGTTTTTTTTTTTTTTTTTTTTAAATAGAAGTAAAAACATCAACTGAAAATCAAAATTATACTATAGGAAAACTATGTTCCTTATGCCTATTTAACAAAATTCGAAGGTCATATAACACATAAGCAAGCATCTGAACTGACAAGGGCATCTTGCCATTGGGTATCCAGTGAACATGCAGAATAACTCGTAAAACAGAAGAGAAATTCAATAAGCCTATTGTTTCAACTCAAATATTCGTATGCATACCTCTTCAAGTCGCTTTCTCAAAGCATGGCGACCACTGCAAAAACAGTAGTAAAAGTTTTCATTAGAAAGAGAAGATAAAAGAGCAGACAAATGTTTGCACAAGGTATCAGGAAAGAGCCATGTCTTTTGAAATACAGCAGAAAAGATACTCTAAATGACATATTAATTATTACTTAATTAAGCTAAATACAAGTTTCTGCAATTAGATGCAAGATACCCTAAATGTCAGATAATACAAGTACTCTTAAAATGTTTTATAGATTAGAAGTTATTGTAGCATTACCTAAACATACAGGTGACATCTAATACTTTGTTGTCTAGTAATAAACTTCAGAATTCATGCATATATGTAGTATATAACTCAATCCTCCACACTGCTGTCAAGTGTCAAAAGTAAAACATTCCTGATAGTCAACCACCAGGCATGGAACGGATAAGATGAACAAGTACGATGCTTCTGAGCATCAAAATAAAGCAGGCCATGAATCATCATTGTCCGTAGAGTTTCACCCTGCCAAAGTCAGACAACTTCTTCTGCACTCACTCAAATATAACCGGTATGCTTGTACCATGAGGACTTACATAGGTCCAGAAAGCTAGAGACATAAGTTTTCTCATGTTAAGATGAAGAGAACTCAATTTTATATTATCAGCAAGGCAACAATTTTCTGATCAACGTTTTGTAAGCCATGTTATATATGACAATCAACACTCTCCAAATGTATGAATACAACTATGCTCTCAATGTCAGTACATTACGAGACACTATGGGCTTTCTATGTCTCTTCATGCATGTGGGCTGTTTCTCTCCATACAACTATTTTTTCGACAGAGTATGAGGAACCTTCTCAAGTCTCAACATGTGGTCACTACAAGCAAAAGCAAAATTTCCGATGGAACAAATCCGTCGGAAAACCGGAATTTCCGACTGACTAAAATCCGTCGGTAAAATGGTCGTAGGAAATGTTAAGCGTTGGAAATTTTTTTGGTCTGTTGGAAATTTCCGACGAATTTATCCGTCGGAAATACACCGTTGGAAAGTCAACACTTTCTAAGACGGTTTTCTAAGACGGTTTTCCTAATAACCGTTTTAGAATGTCATTTATAAAAAATTGAGAATTCTAAGACGGTTTTTCACATAACCGTCTTAGAATATATATTTTTTAAAAAAAAAATCATATATTAATTTAAAAATTCTATTAGAACTGATAATAATAATAATCATAAATACTAATACTAATAATAATCATAATCATCGTAATCATAATAATAATAATCATAATCATAATTATAATAATCATAATCATAATACTAATAATAATAATAATAATAACAATAATAGGACAGCAGCAGTAGTTAGTTAGTTAAGTATGAGGTAAACTATAAACTATAAATATCTTAAAAATAGGACAGCAGCAGTAGTTAGTTAGGTACTAGCATCAAAACTACAAATAAAATGGACAGCAGCAGCAGTATTTTTGTGCTCAAGCTGGAATTTTTAGGCAGAGCAGAGTAGCAGTCAAACAGAGACCCAAACATGTGCTTCATTGTGTTAAACCAGGAAAACCAGAGGCATTTTTTGTATTATTTTCCTTGTTTGATACTATTGTCAAGATGGAAATGTTAGCCACACCATACCAGCAGTCAAACAGTTTAAGAAGCATGAACCTAAATCAGTCATATAAAATCAATCATGAACCTTAATCTAACTTATCAAAGCATGAACCTTTTGTGAGTATTCATAGTGTGTGGACTAATGAAAGATCAATTTTTCTTGCATCACCACACTACTCCACTCTAATACACGTTGCAATGACCCAGCTTGTTGGGATTGAAACTTAGCTAGTTTAAGTTTGAAAGTAGGAAAAGTGATCCTTATTTAATAAAAGTTGGTAAAATTATGAATAATTTTTATTTGGAAAACCAAAATGTTATAATGTGTATTTGTAGCAGGAAAAGTATGAAAGACCAATTGCTTTCAGAAACCATGCCCACAAGTACCTGATACACGATTGGTGTGTGTGTGTATATATATATATATATATATATATATATATATATCAGTACAGTTATGGGATGGTATTAAAATAGAAGAAAAATAAAAAGTATCTGAATAATCAAATAAAAATATTGGATGTGGACACTAAGTATTGGGATGCCATGATGCATGATGAATTATCAAGTCTTTCTCTTTGTATTTTCCAGGATGAAAATTCTCAATCATTTCTCAATTTCATAGTCATGATAGGATTATGTAATTGGTAGTTTACTCCTAAATTCACTAAATTCCACACACACAAGGCATCAATCTCACATTCATAACAAGCTTAGTGTAGCAGCCAATTTCTTAGAAAATTCATAGAAGCCCAAGTATATTGAATTCAGAGTCATGTTAAAGTATACGCACAGGGTCTCAAGAATTACCAAGGCTCCCAATCAATATAAGATGATTGTGGTTTTAATATTAAAATGAGAAAAATAATTTCTTAATGATTGTGGTTTTGCATATATGCTCAGGTCACAACAAAATTGTATATCATGGAGTTGCAAAAGAAACAAGAGGAAAAGTAGTATGTCAGGTGATGAAGAAAATAACATAAATAGGATGTACTTAATTAAAACTATAGGATGTACTTAATTATTATAATATTAAAAAATAGCCTATTTTTAATTATTAAAATTCTAATAGAGGAAAACTGTTTTGGTTGCTATCAAAGGAAAATCCTGAGCCTATCATCTATTCATATATCTTGATGTACAAAGTACAAGTTAAAAATGATATTCCCATACCATAGTGTCCTTAATAATTGAAAACAATATACAATATTAATAATGCTAGACATAACTTCATGAGTGTGCTTGAGAATTTGAAGCAGAATACAGCACATATGAACTGAAATGCTTTACCTCCGTGCTCAATTGGGCCACCAAGTCTTGCTTCTTAGACCACCAAGAGACTAGGTTAGGACCAAGAAATATGCAGGACACATATGTGAAGATTCCAACATCTGGGTTAAATGCCCAATCAGCACTTATGCTATATTAATTTAGCGTGGAGAATTAAGAACGTAAATGCATGCACCATTACAATATATATATAGGTGGTGTGGAGCTAGGAAATGAAAAAAAGTGGCACATGCCATTAAGGTTTAATATAAAATTCACTTCATTGTAGTTTTATTCTGTTTATTGTGGTTCATGTAAGATTTTAATCTCTTAATCACTTTTATTTTAGTTTAATCTTTAATATTTTTACTGCTGCAATTAAGTTATTTTTCTAAATCTAATATGTAAATTAGATCTTTTATTTAAATTTTTCATAAATAGAAGCAATGATGTGTAAAATAAATAAATAAATAGAGTGAAAATAAATAAATAAATCTTCTTGCATATTACACTTAGGAACAATAAGAAGCCAATTAATCAAAATTGGAACCAAAATACAACAGATAACATCACTCTTGCCATCTCAATTTAAAACTTCTTAATCTCTTTAGAAGTGGCCAGTTATATAATGAATACAAAATAAAATTCAAAACAGAACACTAAAAGCATTCAATCAAGAATAAAAAAAGTCATCTAGAAAGAGAATTATAAAGAAAGTTGAAAGTTTCTGAAAAGAAAATGCTCACCTCTACTGTTATTAAGAATGACAATGCTGTCAAAACTGGTAAAATGTACAAGGCATCAGGAGTTGACATATCAATAAACCAAGAAGCTCCGCCATGCTTGAATGATGCCACTTTTTCAGCCATATTTGTTATCTATCTTTAAACTCTGAATATGAAGCCCAAGGAATTAAGCAAAGTGGTCCAACCCAATAGTTTGCTTATTTAAAGGTAGCTTAGGTACCAACTGTACCTTACATTAATTGTCACCCATAAAGGAATATGAAGAAACATTCCAATGATAAAGAGGCTATTAGTCACCAATTCACTCAGGCAAACACAAATTAATAATATTTTGTGGGACCTTAATTTTATATCTTATCTCTCACATTATGCAAGTTTTTTCAGTCATCTCAATCTCCACAATGAAGCCACAACTATTCAACCTGGCATCTCATGACCCAATGTGTCTGCCACATACATGTTTCAATGAAAACAATATATATATAACACCCCGGGGTAGAAGTGCTACCTCACAGCCTCAGCTGATAATTCAGCCCACCTGCATAGCCAGAAAATCTTCTAGAATGCCAAAGTAATTATACCTAGAATAAATGATAACATTATCTGCACTAAATACATACAGTGAAGGATATCATACAACCCAATTACCCAACGCAGATTCAATCATGTAGGAAGCTCGCCTTTTAGCAGGTGAATTCACATATCTAAATGAATTCACAAAAATACTAAGATAGTGGTCAGCCAAGCTAATCGCAGAAGCAAACATACCTTGATCAACTCCACATTTGTCACGGTTTTGTTGATAGCTCTAGAGCCAACCAATTTATCAATGGTACCTGCAAGGAAAGGAAAATAATGGCAGAAAACAGAGAGAGAATGCTAAAATGTATTTTAAATTTACATAGAAGTTGAAATATAATCAGTGTATTAAGTTGTTAATTTATACTTGTTACAACATTTACCCAGATCAATTCATAGTTATAGGCTAATTTCTTAATAAAACGATGATAATGTAATAGCAATGATAAGAAAATAGATGATCTGACATTCTAAAATTATAGAATTTGGTTTTATCACAATTAACTAGTATAACAGGACTTTATTTTATATACATCTGGTACTATTTTACCTTGTTTACTAACATCTGTATTTCAATTGTTTCAAATCAGTACTTGGACAAAAAATTGATCACAAGTATGAATTATTATTTATAAGAAACAGAAAATATAAGCATATTACACATATACGTCAAACAAAGAGAGCAAAATAGTGTGACTTCCAATAAATTTGAGTCAATAAATAACAAAGAATTTGTTCAAAAGAATATGTTAGAGGGCATGTTTACTAGCCTTTCTTGATTGAAAACTGCCAATTTTTGTAATAATTGCCTTAAAAGTTATACCATACTAGGGTGATCTCTATTTGGTTAATAGTGTGAAAATCTGTAGACTGATAGATACTGTATCAAAATTAAAATAAAATTCATAGAGAATATAGATTACCTTCACCATCACAAGACCAATATCAGGGTCATCTTCCCAACTCCTATAAAGTTTATGCAGTGTAGCAGCCTGAGAAACCAAAATCATAACCCAAAAGTATGATCAATCCAAAAAATATACCCCAGAAATCATAACAAAGAGCTTCAAATAAAGAAAAGCTGAAGAAATAAAGGAAAAGTCAAAGCCAATTTATCCTTTTCAGGCCTTAGCTCATTTGAAGAATGAAATACCAATATACTCATTCGACTTTCATAACAAATGACATGTTATTTTTTTTATCAGCCAAAGAAAACAATTCGTTGCAATAGGTAAAAGGGGTACCTCAATATATTGTGAAGAGCAATCATGATTCAAATAAAAAAAAATGCTTGTGAAGCATGTTAATTTGCAAATGTAAAACAACTTAAAAAGTAAATGCATAAAACTAAGGAAAAGAGGAAGAAGCAATGAGTAAATGAGTCAAAATCTAAAGGAAAGCAAATAAATTGAAAGGAATTTAAATAAACAATTGTATAATGTGCAATGAAATTTAAACATAGCATATTTCCATCGTTTACGGCTGCAGCGCCGCCATTGCTCCTCTCCAAATATCTACGCAGCAGCTCCACCACCGCGGGCTCTGTCGTCGTCGCTCCTTTCCAAATCTCTGATGCTGTCGTTCCTCTATAGATCTCTACGCCGCAGCTCCGACATCACAGCTCCACCACCGCGGCTCCGCCTCCGTCGCTGCTCTCCATATCTCTGACGGCGTCGCTCCTCTCCAAGTCTGTGGATGCTGTAGCTCCGACGTCACGACTCCACCACCGCAGCTCCGCTGTTATCACTCCTTTCCAGATCTCTGACACCTTCGTTCCTCTCCAAATCTCCGACACCGCAACTCCAACGTAATGGCTTCATCACCATGACTATGCGGCAGCAGATCCAAAAGGTAAACAAAAAAAGACAAAGGCTATTGAAAATGCATAGATTAGAGAAGAGGAAGTTGGAGCATATGTGTGAAGGGTAGCTGCCCACCATCAGCAAAAACAGAGTGAGAAAGAGAGTGATGCACGCTTTAGGTTTTCTATGTGCGCTGCGGTGGTGCCGAGTGAGTGAGGTGAGTGAGGACCGAGGAGTGAGGAGTGCGCTTTAGGTTTTTTAAAAATTAATCAATATAGTAAAATACAAATTACAATTACCTTTACTCTTGGAGTTACCGACGAATACCTTGCCTTCGGAAATATGTCGTGGGAAAGAAGCGTTTTTTTTGTAGTGGGTAAAGAGTTTGATCAAGATGAAGAACATGGTGTAATATTTTGAAACTCAGATCAACATCAAAGTTAACCAGGATTCCCTTGTACGGGGGATTCTCAAATCTCCAGTCATATAAAATTCAGTTCACATTTTTGTTTGGCAGTGAATATTCACATTAAGCCAACTTCAAGAGTAGCGATAAACAAAAGATGATTAAATAGCCATTATCATGCTTAAGAATCACTTAGTTGCAGCTATATAAAAGGATAAACTAAACTATCGTTGCAACATGTTTCATCATGTCATGCTGACAGAAAATATTGAGCATAGAAACATTTTTTTATGACAGCATATAAACATAATACTTAGGAAATGATAAATTCTAAAGAATTTGAAAAGAACATAGGAATTAGCAGTGTGTACAAGATCCATGCAGAAATAAGTGCTCCAGAGAAAAGAAAATTACATACCTAAGCTTCCCCAGTACAATACCTGCTTCATTGGTTCTTTCAAGTCCAATGTCCTCAGGTGATATTATTTCATATGTACCTTTGTGTTTTAGCATTCCATCCTACAACAGTTTTTGAAGAAGAAAAAAGGCTGAAATCAAAGGACAGTTTTGATGAGGGCTTAAGGCTAAGTCACCAAAAAAATAAAAGGTATGATTTCAAGTAAGGAACTAGAGTTAAAAATATTTACTATGAAGAGGGAGAGAAAACACTAAAGTGATTTTAGTCATCATATTATTTTGGTTTGAATATCCACACAAGACAATCATTCTTCCTTCATGTTATGTATCAATAGTAACTTTTTTGGAATTCTCCCAAAAGTAAAATGCACAAGGACCTAAAACAGAACAAAAGAAAGGTGCTGCATCCAGGGACAAAAACAAATAGAATGAAGCTCGGCTGTATCTTATGTGAAGGAAATGCACAAATTAAAAAAAAATTATATGTAAAAGATTAAAGCTTAAAATGGCAGTTTGATTGAAACTTAAAAAGATTGCTTAACATTTATCAAGCATATCTTTCTGTGTGGCAAAATAAAAATCAAACACATAAATCATGTTCAAAGCTACTCCTATGGGATAAGGATCCATGGAATGATCTAATTTAGATCAGGATGGTATAATAATCACACACAAAGAAGAAATCATTTTTCTCTTAATTTAGGAAACCAAAAGATTCTAAGTAATTTAGCAATATGTATAAGATTCAAATGAAAGGCACAAACAAAAGAGGAGGAGGGGAGTGACGTGGCTGGAACAAACTGTGCTTTTCTACACTCTTGCTTATTTTATTGCATATTGCAAATTGCAAATAAAATAAGTATAAAATGGAAAGATGATAAGGACATGATCATTTGCATTTTTTTTTTATTTTCTATTTTATATAATTAACGGTTAATAATTATTTTTTTTTCTTGTCTTTAAATCATGTATTTTTGAATTTTAAATGAAATTAATTAGTTTAAATGTTAGAAATGTGGTTTAATAAAAATGCCAAATATATATTGTAACGCCCCGTATGCATCCGGTTCATTAACATTAATTTATGGTTAAGCGCAGCAATTATCATAGATAATTAAAATGGAAGCAGTAAACAAAATGACGTCATCAAGCGTCATTAACAACATCAACTGTACATCATATATGGTGAATTCTCATAATATAGAACGTATATTTCCAAACTATACAAAATCCCGATCAGAATACAAAACAACAGGCATAAATCAAAAGATAGAGCCAACATGCTCTTAAACACTATGCCTAAGGTTCTCACAGAACCTATCCCTGCTCGGGCCTCTTGCTCTGGGATCTCTCAGCAGCTTCTTGAGTATCACCTGCAAAAACATAACCCGCAACAGGGGTGAGATAACAATCTCAGTAAACTCAGGGTCCTTGGAGGTCTTTCCTCCCCCTGGTTCACTTCCATGCACATAATATCAAAATTGGCATCACCAAACTAGCCGTCACAGCTATCAAGTCATATCACATGTACATAACATACATACACATATATCAATGCCTGAGGAGGCTTCATCCATTTATATGGGCACA
>PYAF01005638.1:464372-486389 GCA_007407185.1 Glycine tomentella
ACTTACAATCATGCCTGAGGAGGCTTCATCCACTATGTGGGCACATCTCACTTGGAGGCTTCATCCACTATGTGGGCACATCTCACAACAGGACTTTCAGATACATAGTCTATTAAACATAATTTTACTGGCCAGAGAATCTCATCAATCACATATACAACACTATCACAGTGTTCAGCTCATCATATACATAGTATCATAAGACAGTAATACACAATTTCAATATACATGCATCAAAATATACACTAACCATAACTCTCTCGGAGTATGGTGGAACACAACAGTGGGAAACACTCCCAAGAACAAAGAGCTTACCTGCTCTCAGCGCTATACCGGTTCTCCCGGCTTCGTGGTCACAACCACCAGCAAGATCACTATCACGTCCTACACAAGGCATAAAACAATCAATCAATAACGGTCCTTAGCCGTTAGAATGAAAGGAAACGTCATTCCCTTCCATTAAAACCTCTCTGTTCTCTATCTCAGGTTAACAGAGCTAACCACCTTATAGGTGATTCACAGACCCTCAACAGGATCTATCTTGGCCCAACCAAGATCTTAGAGTCCGCTTAGACTCTGCATAAACTCAATTCAATGCTCTAACCAGACCATATAACAACAATTTTTCAACTTGGCTAAAACAGCTATATCAACACATTTTCACCGTTTATTTGGCCTTCTGAACAACTTTTGTAAAGGCACTTAGGCTCATATCTATCATAATATCTTCCATTTACTCAACATTTTTCCTACCCATATCAAACTCAGAGTCAAAATCAAACTTCATCAAAAATCAGGTTTCAAAGTTTAATATTCATCAGAACAATCTCCTGAGCATACTTTTCTAAAGAACCCAAGCCTAATTCCAGCCCTATCACAAAGTGGTCACTATTCATCCCAAGAACAATTCCACAAATCAAACGGTAAAACTTGAGTTTCTTACCTCTAAATCGACAGGAAAGACTAGAGAACAGCTTTTCCAAACTTGAACGTCCTTAAAACGCCTTCTTTTCTCCTCAGAATCAAACTTTGTGAATTTTCCTAGAGAACTGGATCTCTCTGTTTAATGGTTTTCAGAGAAAAGTGATGATGGAATCTAGCTCATTGAGTAGTTCCTTTCAACTTTCATGTTGGGTGTGAAAGGTTTTGATCAACGGTTGAGTGCTTAAGAAGCTTCTCTAGTTCATCAATAGCAGAAGCAGAGAAGGTGAAGAAAGGAAGGAGAGAGAGAGAGAAAGAGAGACTGTTATATATATATATATATATATATATATATATATATAAGACAAGCAATATACTGATAAAACAAAAATAGAAGTGCCAGAATTATTGGTATATGAATACAACTCATTGAGAGTTAAATTAATTGTTTAGGTGACAATAGGATTAGATTAATCAAGAGAAGTAAAAAGAGGTTCATTGAGGTTCAGTTCACAGTCAAAAAGGGCCAAAACATTTATTTATACGAAAAGACATATAGAAGCTATAATTTTTATTTCCTTAAAACACACAAAAGGTATAGCAGGCTAACATTCCTAAATTAAACAAGTATATGTTAGTTAAGCCAGCCTAAGAAATATAACACTAGAATAATCAAAATTTATTAACATTCTGGCATTCTGCTAATAGTTCAGAAATTCAATAATTTATTGCTTAGTGGGAAAACCATTTCATGGGAACTTACACTACTAGAAGTTTTGTTTATTTTCAATAATTTCGTGGAAAAACATTCAATAATTCTGGCATTCTGACATTAAAAATTAACAAGTTTTGTTTATTTTCAACTTATATTGCTAGAAGGCTAGCTGGACCCTCCAAAACCGCTGTTATTCCTTCAACAGTGACTACCCCTGCATCCCTTCCTGCATACCTTGAATCCCATTTGCTATATTCTTTCCCTGTTATTTGTTCATTAACAAACTTCCATCAACTAAAAAAACTGCAAATTCGTTGAAGGGTACTCCTAATTTTAACAATATCATTGTTCAATGCCAAAGAAACTCACAAACTTCAGCCAGGTGGAAGCCGGTTTTATCCTTGAAAAACTCAGGTGAGAAAACAAAATAACAAGAGTATTGTGTGTGAGACCTGTGAAAGCCCACAGCACATCAGTACTCTATCAACTTTGGTTTTCTTAAAGCGTCCTGGGAGAATACAAAGTCATGAAAACAAAATCAGAAAACATTCAATCATTTACACCTATCTGATTACAGAAATTCAAATAGAAAAGATAGTAGAAAGCCAAAACAGAAAAGAGAGACTTTACCATCAAATTGCAACAGATGATATAGTATGAGTGCCTTCTGAACTAATTAAAAAGAAAAAAAAAAAAAAAAACAATGTAGCCGGTGGAAGACAGTGCTACTTTTGATTGGAAGACAATGTTGACAAGTACCAATTCCTACCCAGGAACATAAATATCAGCCGGTGGTGAAGAATGAAGCCAATCATCTAAATTCAAGGTACTTGGTGGGGATCTTCCAGCTACATTCCATGTAGCTACAAAAATGCTGTTTACAGAGAAAAGGGACACTAATGAAAATCTGATCAAGGCTCTTTTTTTTTTCCATAAGAAGGTAAAATCAGAGAAGCAGTATACCTATAATTCTGCACATCCATAATTCGAGGATGGTCAAGATTCATTCTTGCTCGCCTCACCTGATTTCCGCTCCTGCTAAACTTTTCTGTTCATTACAATGAAGATTTTGTGCCAAAAGCCAGAATTTTAAATAACATCAACATCTTTAAATGGGCATGGTTCTATCCACCATTATATACAAAAAAAAAAACATTCTCATAATCATTGGGTTTAATAGGAAAAATATAGGGAAAAATATAACAATTTAACCTAACAATAACAGGAAATAATGGTTCAATAAAAACATTGATGATTAAGTCTAATCATTATCTATGTGACCATACTTGCAAACGTGCAGAAACCACATCACGTATCTTGTTAGACTGGAACAACTCCCATTCCAAATTGGAGGCTGTGTTGAGAAACTTCCGAGCTGCCCGGGGCTTAGTGAAGTTCACATAAGCGTAACCCTTGTTCATCCTAGTTCTGCAAAGCATGAAAATAATCATCAATCAGCAGTTTCCACACACATCATGGAAAAAGAGAGTGAGAGAGAGAAAGGCTAGCTAAACATAAGAAAATCGTAGCGTACTTGAAATCAATGGGAAAATAAAACAAAATCAAAAGCTAAACCAATGGGTTCTTCGTCTATCCCCTTGAAAGCTGCTTCTTTAACTAAGTGCAAGAGTCTAAAAATTTTCACAGGGATTTTGCTGCGGACATGGAGAGGAGGCGATTGATGGTGGAGATGTCTTGGTTCACGACCGGAGTTCGCACAAATCTCGCAATCGGATTGATGGGGAATTAGGGTGTTTGTGGAAGAAATTTGAGAGAAAGAGGAATGGAGTGGGAACCATAGAGAATTTTTTGATTCAAATTTTGAAAAGAATTAAAATAGTGGATGAGAGAAAGGGAATACGAAGCGAATTGAAACAGCATTTTCACAACGTTAAATCCAAGATGGTTGTATTAAAACCGTCTTAGATTTAATGTCGTGAAATAATGTTTTTGTAATAGTGTATCAACCAGTATTTAGTATTTACACCAATTAATAATGTTGAATCTAATTTGAAGAAACAAACATTTACAAGAATAGTACCTTACCTAAACTGTACTATGATTTGCTTTTTCAACAGAACATGTCCCTCCAAAGATCCCATGTCTCTTAGCTTTGCCAAAAAACAATCGGATGAACTGTGATTTGTAGTCAATAACAAACTATACAAGAACTGAGATACGCTTGTGTTGGTCTGACAAATTGGAAGCTTCTTGTTCAATAACATCCGTCAAAGAAGGACCCTGGTTATCTTCAACTGGCTCTTCCAGAACTTTATTATCAGCATCTAGTTTGTATTTCGGATAACTATTAGAAATAAAGGTCACATCAGCTGAAATCCGTGGAAATGCCTCCATTGACATCCTAAGGAACAAAAGTAGGTGGGATTACACCACAATCAAACCCTAAGGAACAAAAGCTCATCACTGTTGCTGATGATCTGGCAATTATGAATGACATTGCACAGTTAATCATCCTAGTTTTGTATAAAAGGATGAAAAGCTTAAGTGGTAGAGCTTTCTAATTGTGGTAGAGCTCAAGTGGTTAGTCTTTGATGGATCAATTCCATATGGTCATAAATATTAAGGCACTTTCTTAAAATAAACATTGAAAAGCATTTAGAAACTGATGAAATCAAATAAAATGAGAAGCCATGAAAAATTACCTTCACAGAGAAGTCAGTAATATCTAACAACAGCAACTTTGATTCAAAGTAATGTGCCAAAGCTTTGACAAGCATTTGCTGGTAAGGTTCTTCAAAATATATAAGTAAATATTATTAGTCAAACCAACTTTTATTCTTTCTTAGTATATATACCTGCTGGACCATATAGCAAAATATAAACAATATCTACGGCTATACCCCTTAAATATTAGTCTAGATTGGAGGCACCCCTTACAGCTATAAGCTTAAAATATCCTACTGAATCTCCTAAAGCACTCCAGAGTTCTTTGAACAAAGTACTCTGTCTATAGAAGGTCACAGGTCACATAAGGAAATGGATTCAGAGATATCAAATATACATCATATAAATAGCATATCTCAAATTATAGATAACTGAGGTTTGATCTATTCATTAAATCAACTGAATCATTCCAATCCCTTCCTTGAAAAACGAAAAGAAAAGAGAAAACCCATCTATGAGTACATGATTGTGCAATGCTTCAAGCATAGAAAACTTGTTGAACACATTACATGTATATGGGAATTGGCTAATTGAGAATTATCCTTTTATTACGTTATGTGATTGATAAAATTCTTGACATATCAATCATGAAACATATTTCCAAAGGGATTACAGTTATATGCTTGTATTATTTGATAATTAATAATACCTCCCACTTGTATGCATCTCCATAGCATGAACATAATTTCTCTTGATGAGAGCAGCAGTTGTAATAGCATTTCTTGCATATGTTACCTCTCCTGGATCAATACAAAAAATATATATTGTTGAAAAACAAATAATATCATGGAGATAGTAACTAAACAACATTGAGCTAAATATTAGCAATATGGCCTGCTCAATATTAGCAACATGTAGCTTGAGTCCCTTGTTTCAACTGCATCATTTTGGCTTTCCATGCTGGGTTATCACCATTTTCATCAACCTGATAAAAAATTCCAGAAATTTTCTATAACTGTCCATTTTACAAAAATAAAATTTTGGGCTAAAATAATTCTAGTCAATTTTCTATAACTCAAGTTCCTCATCTTTTAATTGGTTCAATTTGTTTTGATAAGTTTTAAAAGTTCCACTTTACTCTATTGAAATATCTCTATTAGACTAAGTTGGTTTTTCCGTCAATTTATTATAATAACTTAGTCAACTTCGTAACACGAGAATGATAGTTAATAAGAGAACTTTGAAGGTCAGTAGGAGAATTACTATATATGTAATCTGAAACTACCGTGATGTTGCTTTCTATCGATTTCTACCGTGCTAATTATTAAGTGCCTCGTGGGACTCATTGTACCAACAGGACTTTGTGATTGCCATTGGTGGAGGGTCTATGACATACACCAATGACACCATGAATATCACACTGTTCATTTGGTAGCACTCTAAGATTTGAGCTTAATTAATATTTATTGTATGGTAAAACGTAGATAGATACAATTATCAAAGATTCAAAGGTATTAATGAAACTCTACACACGCATATTAAAAAATAGAAGATATTCTTCACATAGCACAAGATATAAACTTTAGTGAAATTTTAAGAATATTTTAAATTATAATAGAATATATAAGTTTTCAGTGAAAAAAAAATTAAAATATCAAAGTATGGATAGGGACAAAGTGAAAAATATTGTAAAGTGAGTCATAATATGCAACAATTTATGCCACTTATAGATGCTAAAATGAGAATGAACTCCAATAAGTTATGACGTGGGATAGTATTTGACTTATTTTATGATGCCACAAGCAAATAGATACTCAGTGGTATTCTAACAATGTCACTGTGATTCCATCCAAGTGGGTTATACACCACTAATACCTGAGAGCGAACAATATATATATATATATATATATATATATATATATAATATATTTAATGCAGCAAAAAAAATCAAGTTGTCGTGCTGCCTATATATAATATTAGCATTTAGAGAAGGTTTCAGGTTTGTTGAAGAGAAGCAAACAAGATATATATTTAATCCACACAATTTCATTTTGATTAGAAAATCTAAGGAATGTGAAGCCAATGTTAATCATACCAAATAGTATCCACTAAGGAATGTGCTTTAACCAAACAAATATCCAGCACAACATATTGCAATTAATTTTCAGGTTTTAGCAGTAAAATGTAAGAACCTGTACGGGAACAAAGTCATGATTGACTTCTAAATGAAAACCTCTTGGGGGACTATAATGAACAGGAAAAGCATTGGCAAAAATCTGTAGAAGACACAAGATAAATTAAAAAATTAAAATAATTTTGTTAATGACAAAAGATATCACAATCCAAACCTGGGAACTTTGTCAATTGTCTTGGAGCTGCCACACAACTTCAAGAGTTTTATCGACTTTGTGCTTAGCTCTGTCCTGATAATCAATCCTAGAGAAGTGCACAGAATCAAAACCAAGCTGATCGAAGAGACGGTATAAAAGCATATTAGTCATTTGTTGTAGTATGTTAATTAACTACAATTATTATGATATCAAAAGTGGGGTATGTAATTCATACAAAAGCAAAAGCAAATTGACATGACATAGAAAAATGATATGATGTTGATTAGTGTCGAAATATATTGTTGGGGGAAATGAAGTGACACAAAGTGAAGAGAGGAACCTCAGCACCAAGCAAGTAAGCCTGAACAGCAGAGTGTCCAAAGTGATTCGATACTTAAAAACACCATGAATCTATGACGAAATTTACAGAGATGCCACATTTAGGAATAAGAATTAAACAATTAAAACCAGCACCAGTGAGGAATAAAAAAAAACAAAAGACTATGGAAAAGAAATTCCCAGAATAATTAGATTAAGAGCTTTTTGAAACCGAATTAAATATCACCTCCCATATCAGCTGCCATTAGAATCCCATCTTTGTATTTGATAGTGACAACAGAGGATCTAGTCACGTAAGGGTACCTAAGGGTTAAAACAAAAATTAGGGCAAAGAAATGTGCATTTTAAGAGTAAAATCAAATTATTCAGTGTGAAAACCCTAAAATCGAAAAAAAAGAGCATCATCAAAGAAAGAAAGGAATAGAGAAAGAGCATCATCACCGCCGTCGCCTTCGACTCTCGCCTTTCGTACCAAATCGGCCATGCCATCGGCATTGAAGCGAGAACAATATTCAATGCTTTCCAAGCCAAGGGCCTCACCTCTTGGGCTCCTAATATTAACATCTTTGGGACCCAAGATGGGGCAGAGGCCAAGGTTAGAGAAGGGAACTTGAGGTTAGCGAAGAGAAGAGGAAAAAGGGCACAAACAGGTCTTCGTGTAGAAGGGAGTGAAACACTCGAATTGGGTTTTCAATTTTAAAATTGTTCAAAGACAGTTATTTACGAAACCATCTTTGAATTATCATAGACAACGACAGTTTACATATAACCGTCTTTGAATTATAGTCAAATACGATGGTCATTGTAGAAATCGATGTTCATATTCATTCGATTGTTCAAATAATTACAAAATTACCACCGGTTACGATACCACGATGGTTTTCTTACGACCGTCGTTGAACGCCCGACATAGAAGCATGCTTTTGTAGTAGTGATATGTTTGTTAATTTTTTGAAATATGTTTTTGTCTATCATCCTTGTTTAGAATTTATGAAAATATGGATTTTTTTTTTGCAATTCGTGTAAACCTAAGTTTTATTTTGTGAAATATGAGTTGAAAGAAAATTAGTTTGCAATGCATTTATATCGGAAAACATAAAAGATTGGTGATAAGTGCCCTAATTCAGTTAAATTCATGTTTCAAATATAGGCACTTATCTTTTATTTTACTAAGAATATCTATCAAAAATTGTCCTAATCTAGTTAATTTGTATTTAGCACTTAGCATTTATCTTGTGTTTATAGTTCTTAAAGATTCATCCAACCTTTTTTGGTATTTTGCTAGATTTCGTGAATTCCAAAGCTTTCGTATACTTAGAGCAAGCAAAAATGACTCATAAAACCTGGGAGGTGCAGCAAGCAAATCAGGCCCAAAAGCCCACAAGACACTTCTGGAAGTACATTTAACTCGCCCAAGCGAGTGATTATAGTGTATTTTGCTCGCTTGGGCAAGCAACACATGCAATTGGGCCTTCAAGTGGCCAAGTGGACGTGCAACTTGCTTCATCAAGTGGGCCTAACTCGCCCAAGCAACCAAACAAAGGCAAAACTGGTCGCTTGGGCCCTTCATCAATTCTTCTCTTAAGGAGGTTCTCTCCATGCTTGGTTAGTTTCTCTTAAGGATTGGATGTAATCTTCTACTTTTAAGTATCTCTTTTAATATTTATTTATGCATAAGTCTTTTCTATTTATTATTGGTAATTTTATTCCGTTCTTAATGCTTGATTCTACTTGATCATTAGTTTCATGAAATTGGATTCTAAGTTTAACTGGGAAGTACTCGTAGAATTTGAACTGAGTAATTTTACTCTTTACGTTACGTTGCTAGGAATAGAGCATAACGTTTAGATTGCAAATAGCACGCGATTATGATTGTAATGCTAGGTTATTTACTTCGTATGCGAGGGATCGATATTCGATAAATATCCTTAGAACTCGATTGCGAGGAATCGATTCGAGGTTAATTAATGTGTGCATCAATAATAATAGAAAGTGATTTATACATGGTAATATTAATTGGATACCGAGGTATGAATGATGAAATCTAATCCTATGCTTTTCTTGAATTAATTAAAATCATTTTATTAGTTTTCGTACTTTTTAGTTATCTTTTATTTCCATAAAAACCATCAAAACTTCGATCATATTCGTTGTACATAACTATTAAACTGTTGAATTCTATTTGGATTAACTGAGTAGCACAAGTTCCTGTGGAGATGAACTTTTATAAATTTTGTAACTTACAACGACAAATTGGTACGCTTGCCAAAAGTCTAACAAGTTTCTGGCGCCGTTGCCGGGGACTTGAGTCGCTCGCTCAGTTCTTTCAAATTTAATTTCTCAATTGAATAGGACTTTTTCTTTGCTTTTGTTATTTTAATTTTGTATAAATTCTCTTGTGTTTTATTTTTATTTTATTTTCCCTAACCTCGGTACTTACGAATTATTGCAAGTTTGTCCTTTTTCCTTTTGAGGTAAATTTCTTGCATATACATCGTCAATAAATTTAGAAATTACCAAAATCATAAAGGAAAAAGAAACAAACAGCCAAAAAGCTACTGAGTAAATCTTCTTCTATTTTGATTCTCCTTCACCAGTAAAGCCACCTATAATTTATATTCTGATAAAGGAGGGGGAGAAGAAAATAGACCACAACGGAGGACTCTTGGTGACTATGCGTATCAACAAAGACCAAAGCATTACAACAGCATAGTCATTCCTCCTTTCAATAAGAAGGTTCTAGAATTGAAACCCCCATTGCTCAGTCTTATTGGATCACATCCATTTGCTGGACTAGATCATGAAGATCCATACACTCATTTGTCTACCTTCATCGAGCTGTGTAGTACCATGGGAGCTTCTGATGAAGATACTGAAGTTGTCTACCTCAGAGCTTTTCTATTTCTTTAACAGGTAAGGCAAAGACTTGGCTTCAATCCCAACCAAACAAAAGTCTTAGCACTTGGGAAGAAGTGGAGGAGAAATTCATTGCCAGATTCTTTCCACCCTCTTGATTCATAAGCGCAAAATCAGCAATTGCTACTTTTTCCCAAGGATTTAATGAATCTCTCTGTGAAACATGGGAGAGATTCAAATCACTACTGCGGAGGTGCCCAAATCACAATTTTGATGATGCTGCACAATTACATATTTTCTACAGTGGTTTGAAACCTCAAACAAAGATGATTCTTGATTCCTCAGCTGGAGGTACAATGATGTCCAAGAGCCCGGAGGAAGCAATTGTAATCATTGACTCCATAGCAGCCAGTGATTACCAGTCTCATCATGATAAATCTCTGATTCAAAGAAAATGTATAATTGAACTGGATACTCAAAATGCAATTCTAGCTCAGAATAAACTCTTCACTCAACAATTAGAGACCTTAACAAAACAGATAGGCCAACTTCCTCAACAAATTCAACAAGCACCTCATGGTTGCCAACAAGAAGAGGAGGCTTATTATATGCAAAATCAGACTACACCTCAGCAAAATTATCAAGGAAATTACCAAGGCTATAGAGATAGCACAAGTTCTTATGGCTGGAGGCAACAAAATGATAATGCATATTATGGTCCAACTAACTCTTCTTTTGTAGGTCCCTCTAATAAATCTTATGCAGGTTCGTCAAATAGGGTTCCACCACAACAACAACAAGAAGCTCAACCTAATAGAATATCAAAAATGGAAGATATTCTAACTCAGTTTATGCAGATATCCATTTCAAATCAAAAGAACACTGAGGCTTCCATCAAAAATCTTGAAGTACAGGTTGAACAACTTGCAAAAAAACTATCTGAGAATAGAGGTGGATCTTTTTCAACAAATCCAAAAGAACCAAGAGGATGTTTTAGAGTGGATGTCTTGAATGGAGGAATTTCTGACTCCAAGAAATTGGTTCAAGGAAAAGATCATTCAGAGAAAACATTAACTGAAGCATTAGAGGAGATGAGTGAATCTGAAGACAATGATAGTTTAGATTATCTCCAACAACCAGATGCTTTCAACGAAATTCCTTACCAACAGTCTTTCTTTGAGGAATTGTTAGAGGAAGAGAAAAATCAAGAATCAAAAACAAAGGTAAACGCAGTACACCCACATGCTAAAAATGCTTTCCATCCAGGAACTTCAAAGAAACCAGTTATCAATAAATCAATGCTCTCTGAAAAAGAAAAGAATCTGGTGAAAAAGTTGGAGGAAAATGCAAAAGCCATTGGCTCATCCCTATGGTCCAATTGCTGGAAGCCAAAGCCATAACAAAGGCTTCCAGCTAACAAGACGTTAAAGAAGCGCTCCTGGGAGGCAACCCAGTGCTTTTTTTTTTTTAATTTTTGTTGTTTTAATGTTATATGTCTTTTAAAAAAATTAATTTATCTTATCTTTTTGAAAATATCATCTGTTTTGTTAGAACTTGGATACAGGTCCATTTTGTTAGGAAAAGGCAAAGCAGGTGAAGAAGAAGAACGTGGCAGATCCTGCTGATTATCTGAATGGAGGACATCGAGCTCCTCAGCATGATCTTCAAAAAAAAAAATCAGTGACATTGTTTTTAAATTTCTTTACTGCTTTGTAGTTTAAATTCAGTACTTTGTTTATTTAGTTACTATGTTTGCTTAAATAATTGTGTACATTTATAATTCTTTTTGGTATTGCAACACAGAGTTGTTTTGTTAACATAGTTGTATAAATCTTTTTGGGGATTAACTGATATAACATGTTTTGAAAAGAATCAACAGATATAAATCTTTTGAAACTTATGTTTTGGATCAGAACACCACAAAATGATTTTGGAAACTTTGAGAATGAAAAACAAATGAATGGGTTTTCAAATATAAAAAAAATGCAAGATATTTTTACATGGAATTGATAAATAACATCTTTTGAAACATTGATTTGAATTAAACATGAAAACAGACCTTAAGCTTAGTGAGTAAGTGCAACCACATAAATTACATTGAGTGTCCTCACTGATCTGTTTATAATTGATTTTGCATGAATTTCTAATTATCATAACATATGATGCATGGATATGATTTAGGCCTTCTTCCTTTTTGAACAACTTTTTAAGCCACTTGCCAAAAAGCTATCCCAACATAAATATAATGATTTACCATTTGCAAACCCTTTTGAGCCAAACACTTAATATTTTATTGGAACCCTATCCTAGGATAAGAATTACTTACCTTACCTTAGGTTAGGAGAGCAAAAAGGGAAATATAATGTTCATGGAAACTTTTTGGGTAGCTCATGTGATGAAAAAGACTTTTAAATGTGGCTATATGCTATTCATGTGATAAGCAAAAGAAAAGAAAGAAAGAAAGAAAGAGAAAAAGGAAATTCCTTGTATTTTAAAGTATTGTACAAAGTATTTGGGTAAAAGGGAAAATTGATAAACATGGATATCTTGGAAGAAAAAGGAAGAAATAGGAAGTGATAATGTAAATGTTTTATCTTTACTTGCTCTCCTATTCTCGAGGTCTTTTTGAATATCCAGAAAAATCAAGATTTCTTTCAAAGCCAGGACCAACCCTAAAAGTCCTAGTGATCCATGATACATATGTATTTTGATTTGATGGGAAATGAAATGCAAAATTGATATATAAGGTATCAGTGTTGGAATTAAGACTAAACACTCACCTGTGAGAATTAAATACCTTCGAGAGGTTTTCCTCTGTTTGAATCAAGCACATGTTTCCTCTGATGTTCTTTAGAAATGAAATGTGAATTGATCTTAATCTCATTTGGTTTTGAAAAATTTCATTTTTTGTTTCAAATTCTTGAGGTTGACTAATTTGAAACATGTTCTGATCACTATGAAAAGGTGATTCTTTACAAAGCATGTTCATCCTCTATGTTCCTATTAATTATAGTGTTAGTTACTTTGCTTGAGGACAAGCAAGATTCTAGGTTATGGGGAGTGATAAGTGTCCTAATTCAGTTAAATTCATGTTTCAAATACAGGCACTTATCTTTTGTTTTACTAAGAATATCTTTCAAAAATTGCCCTAATCTAGTTAATTTGTATTTAGCACTTAGCATTTATCTTGTGTTTATAGTTCTTAAAGATTCATCCAACCTTTTTTGGTATTTTGCTAGATTTCGTGAATTCTGAAGCTTTCGTATACTTAGAGCAAGCAAAAATGAATCATAAAAGTAAACCTGGGAGGTGCAGCAAGCAAATCAAGCCCAAAAGCCCACCAGACACTTCTGGAAGTACATTTAACTCGCCCAAGCGAGTGATTATAGTGTATTCTACTCGCTTAAGCAAGCAACACATGCAATTGGGCCTTCAAGTGGCCAAGTGGACGTGCAACTTGCTTCATCAAGTGGGCCTAACTCGCCCAAGCGACCAAACAAAGGCAAAACTGGTCGCTTGGGCCCTTCATCAATTCTTCTCTTAAGGAGGTTCTCTCCATGCTTGGTTAGTTTCTCTTAAGGATTGGATGTAATCTTCTACTTTTAAGTATCTCTTTTAATATTTATTTATGCATAAGTCTTTTCTATTTATTATTGGTAATTTTATTCCATTCTTAATGCTTGATTCTACTTGATCATTAGTTTCATGAAATTGGATTCTAAGTTTAACTGGGAAGTACTCGTAGAATTTGAACTGAGTAATTTTACTCTTTACGTTACGTTGCTAGGAATAGAGCATAACGTTTAGATTGCAAATAGCACGCGATTATGACTGTAATGCTGGGTTATTTACTTCGTATGCGAGGGATCGATATTCGATAAATATCCTTAGAACTCGATTGCGAGGAATCGATTCGAGGTTAATTAATGTGTGCATCAATAATAATAGAAAGTGATTTATACATGGTAATATTAATTGGATACCGAGGTATGAATGATGAAATCTAATCCTATGCTTTTCTTGAATTAATTAAAATCATTTTATTAGTTTTCGTACTTTTTAGTTATCTTTTATTTCCATAAAAACCATCAAAACTTCGATCATATTCGTTGTACATAACTATTAAACTGTTGAATTCTATTTGGATTAACTGAGTAGCACAAGTTCCTGTGGAGATGAACTTTTATAAATTTTGTAACTTACAACGACAAATTGGTACGCTTGCCAAAAGTCTAACAATTGGCTCGTATAGTGTCTCTGTCTAAAGGTACCTTATACACAGTTTATGTACAAATATAAATCAGTATGAACACGCACGCGAGAATAAAATTTCTCAATAATCAATCCAAATTTAAAATAATAACATAATGTTTTTATCTGTCAGTACGTACCTAGTAGAAATTAAGTATGAAATATTGGGAGAGGAAATATGTAGAATACAAAAAATTTATGCCGTGAGACCTTAAGAAAATAACTTCTAGAAAAAATTTTATTCAACTTCGTTCTCTTTTTTTCTGTCTGCTTGTTAAACAATACAATGATCTATTTATAGGCTATAATATGCCCTTCAAGAATTTAAAAGGCTTAAATTTTATTAATAGCCATAACCCACAATCAAAACCCATTATAGTCATTCAGAGCCATAAACTACAATCAAAACCATTATAGCCATTCATAGGCATAAACTACCATCATTGTTGACTCTTGACCTTTCATTCTCTTAAAACAAAATTGCTAATTAAACTCATTAAAAAGTTTATTCAACAAAACTTCTCCATAAACTTAAAAGCTTCTACCATCCTTCATGTCAATCAATTTCTTGTAGTTGTCAAGAAGTACTGTCAATAGCGGTTTCGTGATCCGCGACTTGATCCCGACTTGCCACATGTACTAATTCCACACTTCCTTCCTTCACATGATCAGATGAAGTAAAAGCGAATGTCAATGTGTTTGCTTCTCTCATGACTCACTGGGTTCTTTGTCAATACAATTACTGATTTATTGTCAACTCGTATCATAGTTGCACCGAGTTGTTGTTGCTCCATCTTGCCCAATAGATTTCTGAGCCATGTTGCATGACATACACACCAAGACGCTGCCACATATTCAGCTTCACAGGTCGAGAGTGTCATGATCAGTTGCTTCTTTGAAAGCTAAGTAAACGCCGTGTTACCCAAAAAGAACACATATCCCGATGTACTTTTTTGATCATCTAAGTCTTCGCACTAATCGCTGTCAGAGTACCCAATCAACTTGTAATCTTCCGCATTCAAATAGGATAACCCTTGTGACACCATTCCTTGGATATACCATAGGATTCGCTTCAACGCCTTCCAATGTGAATAAACCGGCTCCTCCATGAATCGACTTACAATGCCAACACTTAACGAAAAGTCTGGCCTTGTGCATTGTGATAGAGAAGGCTTCCCACAAAACTCCAATATTCGCTGGCGTCGACTCGTTCTCCTCCACCAAATTTCAAGAGTTTTGCACTCGGTTCCATTGGTGTTGATACCGGGTTGCAACTTGCCATCTTGTACTTCTTCAAAAGCTCCTTTGCATATGCCTCCTGTGACACAAAAATACCCGTCTCTTCTTGTCTTACCTCTAGATTAAGGAAAAACTTCATCAAACCCAAATCCGGCATCTCAAATTCCCGTGCCATTGTGCTCTTAAACTCTTGTATCATCTCACCATTGTTCCCCATAAAAATGAAATCATCAACATAAAGAGCAGCAAGTAACATATTACCTCCACTCTTCTTCACGTCAATAGCATGTTCATAGGGACATTGTTCAAACCTATTCTACTTGAAGTATGTATCAATACGAGTATTCCATGCCCGCGGTGCTTACTTCAACCCGTAAAGCGACTTTTTTAATTTCAGCACCTTCTTCTCTTCTCCAGTTTTCGTGTACCCGGGTGGTTGTTTGATGTAGACTTCTTCTTTGAGCGCACCATTCAAGAATGCCGACTTGACATCCATTTGAATTGAGCCGCTTGTGAAATGAGCAATCAGATTGTCTCTATTTTTGCAACCGGAGCAAACACCTAGTCATAGTCGATTCCCTCATTTTGCTTGTATCCCTTTGCAACAAGGACCGCCTTGTACCGTTCTATCTCTCCTTGAGCATTCATCTTTCTCTTGAACACCCACTTCACACCAATGGGTTGACTTCCTTTCGGCAACTCCGCTAACTCCCATGTGTTGTTGCGGTCAATTGCTTTAATCTCCTCGTCCATGGCAGTTTGTCACTTCTTGTCTTGCACCACCTCTTCAAAACTTATATTCTCAGAATCTGCTAAAAGACATACAATATGGTTGCTTGCATCCATGTCAAGGTACCACACCATTCTTTGTTGGTGTTGACTTCATTGTGTGCCATCAAAAGAAAATCTTCTTTTGTCTCCTCATCTTCTATGATTAGGTTGGTTGTCTCTTCCACCTTTTTCTCGACTCGACATTCTTTTGCAAAATGCCCCACCTTGCCACAATTGTAACACTTATCGGAGTAGCAATTATTCGCATAGTGACCATATTTGCCACACCTGTAGCACTCAATATTGGAATAATTCAACCAACCACCTCTCCCAAGACCGTGTCATCTTCCACGCCAATTTTGTTGGTTTGATTGCTCCTTCTCCTCATAATACCCTTCTTGATTGCCATGCCTTCTACCTCAAAAGTTTTGAGGATAAAGTACCTTTTCGTCTTTGATTGATGCCTTGGTTTAAAGTGCTTGCTCAAGTGTCTCCTCCTCCTTCTTCTTCTTACGCTGTTCGTGTGCCTCAAGAGAACCGGCGAGCTCATCGACCTGAACGTTGTTATGTCTTTTGACTCTTCTATAGCACAAACGACATTCTCGAAACCGTCGGTTAATGACCTCAAAATCTTCTCCACAACTTGTGCATCGGTTAACGCTTCTCGGTTGAGTTGGTTCACCATAGTTTGAACACGCATGATGTAGTCGGAGATCTCTTCTGACTCCTTCATCTTCATGCCTTAAAACTTGCCACGAAGAGTTTGAAGGCAAACTTGTTTAACACGGTCGAATCCATTGTAGACATTCGCCAAAATGTCCCATGCTTCTTTTGAAGTTGTCGCATTCGTAATCTTCTCAAAGCTCGACTCACCAACAGCTCGGAACAACATTACAAAGTTTCATTATCTTTCAATCACGTCTCTTTCAACGCTTTCTGTTGAGCCGCCATATATCCCGTAATAGTTATCGGTTCTTGGAAATTTTCTTAGACCACCTTCCGACCATCTTAAGACCCGAGAAGAGCTTTCATTTGGATGCTCCAATTTCCGTAGTTCTCCTTCGTTAGTCGAGGCAGTAGAACATTGTTGGTCATACTCGCCATTGGCTCTGATACCAATTTGTAAAAAAGAAAAAATTTATGCCGTTAGAGCTTGTGGAGAAAGCAACTTCTAGAAAAAGCTTTATTCAACTTCTTTCTCTTTTTCTCTTTTTCTCTCTCTACTTGTCAAACAAGACAATGATCTATTTATAGGCTATAATATGCCCTTCAAGAATTTAAAAGGCTTAAATTCTATTAATAGCCATAACTCACAATCAAAACTCATTATAGTCATTCATAACCATAAACTACAATCAAAATTCATTATAGCCATTCATAGCCATAAACTACCATTATTGTTGACTCTTGACCTTTCATTCTCCAAAAACAAATTTGCTAATTAAACCCATTAAACTTTTAGGTTTATTCAACAAAATATACATAAATCTCTTGCATTTAAAATAAATGTTCCATACATGTTTTAGTACAATAATTGAATGATGACAAGATTACAAAACAAGGAAATAAATACCTGGACAGTATAGGTACAATCATCCAAAGAAACTAACCTATTGTAACCCAACAAACAATCACTGGGAACACCAATTTACCTAACTAATATCCTCATCAGACACCTACCAGGATAAGTGCATCCATCACTAACCTATTATAGTTACGCTAGGTCTCACACAATAAGACACACTAGGGTCTTGATCATCAGGAGAGTCACTAGAAGAGTCACTATCATTATCATTGTGTCATCCTGATTTTCACCCACCTCAGCTATGGACTCAGTGATTTTTCCAAAGCTCCTCTTGAACTAGCAGACCAAGAGAATGTAGACATGCGAGGAATTAAGCATTAGTTGGAGGTACAGACCTTGGTTTCAAACTATGGAACCTAAATTGGAGCATTAGTCAGAGATAGCAGTTCCCTAAACCGCTATCAAGGAATCTGGTATAGAAACATGCCAATCAGAATCGTGGTTTGGGTGGCCAACTGTGAAACTCCAATCAAAGACAAGCCCAACAAGTTGAGGATTAACACAAAAGGTAAACTCGTACTTCTCAATCGGAACAACACCGATTTTTGGTCAACAAACACAACAAGGAATGAGGTCTTTGCCATAGCACAGATTTTAGACTTGGGCATGCAACTTCGTCCTAACAGATGAGAAAGACACCAATCCTAAAAACTACTTCTGGCAGAGCTTTGATTATCCCTCAAACACGTTTCTACCTGGAACGAAAATAGGGTGGGACTTGAAGAAAGGCCTTAATTGGGACGACCCTTCTATCATTTGACCTTACAGTGAATTTTTCCCTCACCAATAGTCCTGAAGAGATTATGTGGAAAGAATCAACAAAGTTCTTCAGAATTGGCCCATCAAATGGAATGAAATTCAGCGACACCCTCTCTTTGCCATCTGACATAGTAAACAGTCAGTAAGTGAGTTATGAGTCTAACTCAACCCTACAAAATCGATTTGTAAGGATTGATGTCCACTTATATAGTTTATTTTGGCAATATCTTTAGTCAATCTGGGACTTCAACATGTTTTATTTTTGCCCACAACTACTTGCCAAGTTAGACTTTCAACACACCTACTTATCTAGGGGTGACCACAATTTAGGTGGCTTTTCCAGCATAAACTTCTCAATTGTGTTCGTAAAGGATGAATTTTATGCTGCATATAGCATGCCCAATAATTCATTAATTTTAAGAATTGTAATGAATCAAACACTTCTTGTTCAATAGCACTTGGCATGGAACAAAGATACTCAAACGTTGAAGGCGTCTTCAATGTTGCCAAGTGATTCGTGTGATCATTACAATATGTGGCCCATTTGGGATATGTGACGTTACTGAGGCACAAGTGTGCAAGTGTTTAGATGGATTCAAGCAAAAATCGGACCCAAAACTAGTGGAATGAAGGATGAATGACCAAACCTGGAGCTACAGGAAACAAACAATGATGCTTTTATGTAATTTAGTATTGTGAAGCCACCAAAAACTACAAGGTCTTTGTTTAATGCAAGTAGGATAGTTAAAAAATGCAAGAAAAAAATGTATGGATGATTGTTCATGTACGGCTTATGTAAATTCAGACATCAGGGGAAAAGGTAGTTGTTGTGCCATATGGTATGGTGATCAGTTAGATATAAGATTGATTCCAAATGTTGGACAAGATCTATATAATAGATTGGCAGTGTTTGAAACAGGTATGGACTTCAAATTTTGGAGATGTTTGAGGAGTGTTAGTATTTTAGGGGAATGGAAAGATAGCTAGTTATTGCATGGTGATTGACAGGTGGATTTAGGATGAAGGTGTAGTTAGAAATATTAATTAAAAGTAGTAGGTGACTTAGTAGTAATGTAGCTCTTAGATAATAGAAGGAGGAGTTTACATTGATTACTCAAACCCATTATATTAAGGTGTTGTAAGTCTATTTATAGCCAAGCAAGGTTGGTGGCATCATAATTCTAGAGATAGATTTTTCTAGACTTTATACAATAGTCTAGAATACTATCGTCTACTTAGGTTTTAAATATTTCTAGATTGTTCTAAAAAATACTCTTATACTTTTCTAGTATATTTAACTTCTATATAAATCATGAGTTTCTACGACCTTCTTTTCAATTCTAGAAATTTGTATCATATTTTAATACTCCTCCTTGATACAGATTTATGTAACTCCGAACATAGTTTGAACTTGATTGTTGGTAGTGCCTTCATAAAAGTGTTTGCAACTTGGTCTTCCCACTTGTAGTACTTGAGCTTGATTTTCTTAGTTGCCTTTGCTTCTTTGAGGATTATTCATAGCATTTAGGCTCAACCATAGTTGTGTTGCAAGATTCATATATATCCACCGAAGACCTTACTCGACTTGGAGTAGATTTTGATGAAGAATCTTGTTGTAAAGGTGACAGAAGCATATTTACTTCTTCTGCTTCTTTTTGAGATTGTTGCACTAAAATAAGAATATTGTTTTTTGCAACATTTTCTATTTCCTAATTTCAAGAAGCATTTCATCAACTTCAACATCTTGACTAATGGTGAGTTTCTTCGTTTTCAAGTTGTAGACTCTATAGCCTTTTGATTGTGTACTTTATCCCAGAAGAAGATTTATCTTGTAGTCTTGTCTTGTAATTCATGTCTCTTATGATGTGGAAGATGTATGTAGCAAATAGATCCAAATAATCTTAGATGTTTAGCTAATGGCTTTTGTCCACTCAATGCTTTAATAGGAGTCTTGCGTTGGACTACTTTAGTCTAACATCTATTGATTATGTAGATTGCAGTGTAAAGTGCTTCTGCCCAAAATGTATTATGCAAACCTTTTTCCTTTAGCATTGATCTAGCCATCTCCATGAATGTCTTGTTCTTCCTTTGAGAAACACCATTTTGTTGTGGGGAGTGTGCGATTGTAAGTTGTTGCTCGATGCTTTAATCTTCACATAACTTATCAAACTCGTGTGAGTTATATTTTTTGCCTCGATGACTTCTTCTTACTTTAATATGTTTCCTGCTTTGTTTCGCGACAAGAGCTTTGAATTTCTTGAATATTCCAACGACCTCTTATTTTTCTTTGAAGAAGTATACCCAAAGTCATTCTAGAAAAGTCATCAATAAAGAGGATGAAGTACCTTTTGTATTTTAGTGATGAAGTCCTCATTCCACAAATGTTAGTGTGGATTAACTTTAACAAGTATTTAGCTCTCCATGCTTTGTTGGTTTAATATGATAATTTGTGTTGCTTTTCGAGAAGACATCATTCACAAGCTTCATTATTTTCATCTAGGCATGGCAGACCTCTCATCATATTCTTCTAATGTAGCAACTTCAAAGCTTGAGTGTTGAAGTGACCAAATCTTCAATGTCGTAACCATGAATCATCATCTATTGCTCTCATGGAAATGTTAGTATTAGTAGTATACTTGAAGCTTATTGGAAAACTTCTATTTCCTTTGTCCAGTTTAACTTTGACAATCTCTTGCCTTTTGTTATTTTTATCATAGACAAAGTGCATGTATCTCCTTCTAAGTGAAGATAATAGATTTTCTCCATAATTTGGCCAATGCTCAAGAGATTTTCTTTAAGATTAGGAACTAGTAAGACATATTTGATAAATCTCGTACCTTTCTTTGTCTCCATCGTGATAATGCCTTTTCCTTTTGACTCTACCATGACACCATTTCCCAATCGAACATTGACTTTGACAGTGTCATCAATTTCCTTGAAGATGCTTTTATCATTAGCATGTGATTATTGCAACCACTATCCAAGTACCAATTTCCACCGGTCTTATCACTGGAATCTCAGGTAGCATAGAAAAGATGCTTGTTTTTATTGTGGCAATTCTTCTCCACATGTCCAACTTTCTTACAATACATTGTGGTTTTCCATGATGCCAACAATCCTTCTCTGAGGGACTTGTTTTTTTAGAGATGACGAAGGGAGGATATTTTTCTTCATTGGTCTTAGAGAAATTTCTAGAATTCTTTTTATTTTTAGAAACTTCTCCATCTTTCTTTTCATCATTTTCTCCATCTTTCTTTTCATCATTTTCTTTATTTAGATCGTAATTTGAGTTGAATGGAAGGCATTTTTGATAAAATATTCATTGTGCCTTTTCAATCTTTGCTGATATGCTTCAAGAGAACCTATAACTTTTGTCACTTGTAAAGTAGACAAATCTTTGGTTTGCTCTATTACCGTCACAATTGCATTATATCTATGGGGAATAGAAATAAGAATTTTCTCAACAACTTTCTTGTCAAGAATATTTTTCCAACATGCTTTCATTTTACTAACTATTTCTTTCATCCTAGAATAATAGTCTTTAATGGATATGGCAACGTAATTGGTCACGATGGGACAACGATAAAAAGATAAATAAGGTTTTCCAAAAAAAAAAAAAAAAAAAG
>PYAF01005638.1:486489-497332 GCA_007407185.1 Glycine tomentella
AAAAAAAAAAAAAAAGAAGGAAAACTGGGGGGAGTCGCCACCAACATTTATTTAAGGAAAACGTTGGAAAAAACAAAAAGATAAGAATGGTCTACGATTTGAGATAAAAGGATTTAGGAGTCGTTTACGCACGACGAAGGAGTTAGCACCCCACGTGTCCATCATGAAGACGACAGTCTTTAATCGAGTGTGCTAAGAATAAAGTTACTTTTAAATTATCTATCTTCCCTTAAGAACATGAATTATGTTTGTTATATTTTTTTATTGAAAAAAGAAAGCAACTCTTCTTTTTTTATATATATAGAAAATAGAGGATTTTATATTTTTTTAGTTTTTCATGTTGACAAGGGGTTTACTGTAACGACCTAAAATTATTCTAGATATTATATTTTTATTAGGGTTAAATTTTTAAGAATCGTTAGATAATTTTTATTACTATTTTATTTTTACTGAACGGATCCTACTATAAGTTCTAAAACATATAAATTATAGAAGTTATAGATGTTATTAAACTGATATATATAATACGTAGCCACAGTCCTTGTACAAGAGTCATTCTCAATGAAACATAAAGATACTACAACACTTTTATCATTCGTTTCCTAGAGACAATTCTTTATCTTTGTACCACCACCAGTCCAAGGCGTCAATGAAGTTGACCATTGTTGCCATCTATAAAAAAAAATGAAACAAATCTAGTGAGAAATAAAATTTCTCAGTAGGCAAAACTAAACCACCAAAACACGTTAGTACGTAAGTAATTCATCATAAAATAATTATGCAAACTATATGAATGCATGAAATAAATTTTTCCAGGGTGCACATGGCCTCTACATATCGTACTGTATGTAGATACACCTCGTACTGGATGTAGACGCTGTGATCGTCTTACGCAAACATGCATGATTTATTCCATGTATCTGCACCTGGTCATTACATATCGTACTGTATGTAGTATCAAATTTTGTTTCACAAATCTCGTACTGGACTTGGAAACATAAATCAACATATCATCAATCAAAATCCATCCATAATAAAATCCATAAGCAAAATACATACCACCTTATGGAATTTTTTTTTTAATATAATATCATACGTACCACAAGTATGGTTAAACCACCATACCTTATTTAAGTAAGATCATTACCAACTTAGGCATAACCATTGAGTATCCTCAAGCTATAGAAAAATCATGTTAGGAATCTAACTAATAACCACAATATATCTTTCAAATAATTTCTAATTCCTTTAAACCTTCACTTGAAAAGATTATAACTTAGCATGCATCTTAATCTCCTTTCACCTACCACCTTACTACTTCATCCTCAAAATTTAATCACTCAAGCATTTGAACCATTTAACTACATACCATTCAACCTCTACTTCTAGAATTTAATTCAAAATAGTCCCATAGTAAAAATATGAACAAACAGCCCAAATGTCATCAAAATCACTTCCAAAGATCATCAAATGTAACTCCAAACATCACTAATATTTCATCCTATAAATCATCACCTCTCCTATGGTTTAAATCAACATTTTCACATCATAATATACCTTCAAATAACATGAAATTCAAGCCTAAATAATAACCATAAATCTGTACATTTAAACATGTAAATTAGTCCAAATAATTTCTTAACTAGGGATTGAAGCCTAACCTACCTCAAATGGATTTGGATTTAAAATTGATTAAGTGGCTGCTTCTCTTGTAACTCCTCTAAGGATTGAAGTCTTGAAAAGAATAAAATTTGATGTAGAGGTGAAGCTATGGTTTGAAAGTAATAAGAGAACATAAGAAATGAAAAACTAGGTGCAAGGAAACAAGTAACCGTGGGATGAGTTTTGGTGCTAGTGGTTTATGAAATTTTTTTGGAGCAGCCAAGCTATTTATAGTATGTTAATTGGTTCAGATGTAAGGGTTTTAGTTGGATTATAAAATGGTTTATAAGTTAGTTTAGTTAGATTCTAACTAGGTAATCATTTACCTTAGAAGATTTTATGACTTAAGCTTTATCTTGACTTGATTTTATACCATGTGGAAAGGCTTGGACATGAAACACAATCTGATTGGTGCTTATGTCTTGGCTGAAACTAGATTTTTATTTGCAAGATTCCCTCATTTAATGCTTGTTTTCCACCTTGAAGGCCACCTAGAAAGGTTGGTTCAAAAAGTTTATCTTCATTGACTTACCATTGACTTTGGTTTACTAAACTTTTCTTCCTATTAGTTCACTTAGCTATGCCTATTCTATTGCTTTTCCACGTGATTACACTTCTGGATAGTCCAAATTTGAGTTGAATATTTGATTCCTTGGGCCCAAATTCCAAGAGTTACAAGTTGTGCCCAATCCAAAAGGTTCAAAGGGCTAGAAACACTTAACCATATAAGGTTCACTCATTGTTTATTCTGTACCAATATACTAGTCCACAAATTATCACCTTCTAGTATGTTAAACTAGACTTCCTAAGCTTTCTAACAAGGTATCACATGCATTATTTGGAGTTATAAAACTCTGGCTATAACATTTTTAATCTAGACTTCAAAACTGCCAGCAAGCTGAGAAACTCCATACTGACATCCCTTAAGGTTTTAATTACTTCTAGCAGTACACAATTTATATTTATATGAAACTTTTATATGTTGTAGTAGACATCTAGATATTTATTTCCATATATTATACACTAAATTTGGATAAGAATTGAGAGAGAAATAAATTTCTCAACTCGGGTGGTAGAAATGGAAGTTTTGGACAGCTTATGTTCAAATAAAATTTATCTTCTTCTTGTATCCAACTTTCATCCTACTTCCATAATAAATCATAAATATAACTCATAATATAATTTTGAGGATGTTACCTTTACCCTCGCTCCTACATATCCGTAAGTGCAATTAGGAAATCAGACTTACATAGTTCTTTGGTAGAAAATCGCTTATGTGTTGGATTAATTTTATCTTTTTTTATATATATTTTTGAAAGATTTGTTTTAATTGCATGAAAAAAGAGTGGTTAAAGAATTGGCCCTTGAAACGATGTTGAATTTTGAGAAAAGTGGAGAGAATCACTTAAGTCATTGGACCTTGAACCGATCTTAAGTAATGTATAATTTTTGTGGGAAAAAAGCAGAATTGAATGATCATTTATTTAAGTATTTTTAGATTTTTTTTGAAAAAGATTTTGTGTTTGCTGTAAATTCTGTGAAGTCAAGCAAGTCGAGGATCGAGCTTGACATTCAAAAATCTATTGAAACACCATTAAGCGAGTCGGAGACCCAGCATGGAGAACATGAAACGTAAGCACATCCTAAAGATACTAATGCGGAATTGCAAAAATAAATGAACTGACATAGCATTACGTAATCAAAATGGTGCATACATGAAGAAAGGGAGTGCAACTAGCAATGTTTATTTCATTTCAAAACGTGCCTAGTCCAAAAGGTAAGGGGATGTAGGTATGAAAACGAGGGGTGTAAATAGTAATAGTTAATTTGTTCAAAATGGGCCAGGTGCAAATGGTAAGGGGTGTAGGTATGAACAGAGGTTTGTACAGTAGTAGTTATGTTTTAGAGGGATGTGGTGTAAGTATTAAAAAAGGGTGTAAATAGCATTTATATCTTTTTTTTTTTTGGGTTAGGGTTGGAACCAGGTCAGAGCAATCTGGCTCAACCCGTAAGTAGCAACAGGGTTGGAAAACCCTTTGTGCCACTACAACCAAACGACACAGAGAAGGCAAGAAGCATCACCGTGGAGGAGGCAGCGCCCCCTTGACACCACCGGTGCGGGGGCCTGGTGGCGCAAGGCCTTCGCGGGGGGGGGGGGATAGTGGTTGTGGCAACGCATAGTGGTGGCACAGTGATGAAGCTAAAAATGCGAGAAAGAACTTCTCAAGCGACCTCGAGCCACTATGACAAGGCTAGAGGTCAAGGTCGCGACACGAAGTTGACTCCCAAGGCTCTTGCTAGTGGCCAAGGTGCTCGTCGGTTAGATGAAATGAACAAAAATGAAAGAGAAGAGAGGGAAGGGGAAAAGAGAAGGGAGGTAGAGGAATAAAGGAAATGGAGAGAATCGAGATACCTGAGAGGCCCCTATTCGTCCTCTAGCCGCGCTGCCAAATGGCGATGCTTGATTGGTTTGTTTGTTTTTCGGGATCTGTGCCTTGTCTATGCAATTGTTGCACAGACTCCTTCTTTCCTATTATTTGTGTTTATTGTTGCTATCTAACCTAATGGGCTCTCAAAGAGCCCATTAGGTCCCTGTGGATCCTTTTTTCATTTTTTTTACTTTTATTTTTTATTTTTTTGGACCCGGACAGAATTAGGGTTTGACAATGGTCTCAAACTCCTTCATCTTTATTAACTCAAAGTCCTGACTTAGACTTTGAAGTTTAATGACACATAACTTGTCGCTGCCTTGAAACTCCTCCTACAGTGTACTCCACGCATCTTTAATTAGCATTTGTGGCATCCATTATTCTTGGAAAAATTGTGTCGTCTACTACTTGTTGTAAAATATATAGCGCCATTGAATCTTTCTGCTTATTCTCCTTCAACTCCTTTGGTGTTGCAAGAAGAGTTGAAGTGTATATAGGACCAATAGTTTATAATATTTTTAGTGGAAAAAAGAAATAGTTTATAACATTTTTATAAAAGAAAAATATCACAAGACTTTACAAAATATATAATGTATACAAAAGAATAATAAAAAATACTTAAATTTATACATATTACAATTATCCTTTATGCATTTTCGAAAATGTTGTCTGATTGATAATTATATATAAATATCTCTCTCTATGTGTGTAACAAAACAATTACTCATTTTCTCCCATGTGACTTCACATAATTAATTAATAAAAAAATCTTAAATGACAAACTCTCTTCTTATGTTTGAGAATTGGAATGAAATCACTCAATTGACATGTTTAGTAAGTCAATTGTTGAACTCTATTGGATGTCCATTAGAGAAGATTGAGTGTTAAAAATTAGGTTATTATTTTTGTCCTCTAATTTTTTTAGGTTCAATTTAATCCCATAATTTATTTATTAGGTTCAACTTAATCCCTTTATTCTTAAAATTTCTTATTAGATCTTTTAAAAAATAGGTTTTTGATCTCATTTTTTAAAAATATTTAACGATGACATAAGAAAAATGAGATCAAATTGAATTAGATCATTTAAAAAACATAAAGAACTTAATTGAAAATTTTAAAATTAAATAGATCAAATTGAACCTAAAATATAAATTAGAGAACCAAAATAGTAACTAAATCTATAAATTAAAAGGATAAAATATTAAAACTAATCAATTAAATTATATCTTTTTTTATTTCTTATATTTTAAAAAATATCTTATATAAATAATATATATTTTATATAGGAGCAATTTTTTATAAAACATATATAAGTAAAAAAAAAACAAAATTGGCGGGAATAATTTTTTCCACACTTAGTAGGTGGATCCGTACCTGAATATGACAATAATTTAAATTATTCTATTGCTTTTTCAACGTCAATCCTTTTTAATTTCAAAGTCAATCCTTTTTAATTTCAACGTGAACACTTGTCATAAAAGACTAATGTTTTGTCCATTTCGTAAACAAAAGTTTCACGCGTTTATTGATTCCTTTAATTTGGTCTTTAATGTTTATCGTCTAAGTGAACAAAAGTCTACAATATTGTCTTCCACACAAAAAATCATTCTAGAATGAATTGGAACAAAACTTTAAAATATAATTTTGTAGTCCAACAATTCAAACCCGCATCAATCATTAATATACAATAAATAAATTAACTGCTACTAAAGATAAGACAACTAGCATAAACAACGCTAATCAGACAAAATGTTTGCTATAAATTACCAATTAAATATCAAGATATGGGAATTATAACTGTAACTATCTTTGACGTACGCAATCAACTTACCTAAACTAAAAATTTTTCATGCATTGTTTGTGAATGCTTTATATTTTTAGTGCTTTACATTATCATATGTACATTTAAATTAAATTCTAATTTTATCATCAATACATTTAAATTAAATTTTAACAATTGACAAAATTGGTAGCAGTTTTTGTGTTTTTTAATCAAGTAATTCAAGATTCAAATCTTAATTGATCCTTAGATATAAAATAAATTATGTTGAGAGAAAAATAACTATTTTGTGTATTCACGTTTCCAATGAAAATTAATTTACACTTATGATTATTGATTAAAACTACTTTGTACCAATTTCCTGATAAAAAAAAGATAAATTAAATTTTAATTTTATTAGCTGGGTAGGTGGGAAACCTTAATATTTTTAATTGAAAAGTAGGACTATCATCTGGCCAGTTTATACTACTAACTACAACGTTTGTAGTTTAACTATCTGTATTCGTGAGGAGACACTAACGTAGAATGGCCTTTGTTGCTATTCTGGTTCTTGTCAGCAAGCTATTGTTATTCTTCCCTAAATTTTCAGCTGCAACAGATACCATTACCCAGTTTGAGCCACTCGAAGATAACACGACCTTGGTTTCAAACGGTGGAACTTTTGAGTTGGGTTTCTTCACCCCAGGTAGTAGTTCCTCCAACCGCTATATCGGAATCTGGTACAAAAACATACCAATCAGAACCGTGGTTTGGGTTGCCAACCGTGACAATCCCATCAAAGACAACTCCAACCAGTTAGCCATAACCACAGAGGGCAACCTCGTACTTCTCAACTCAAACAAAACCGTTATTTGGTCGACAAACACCACAACAAAAGCATCCGTTGTCGTAGCACAATTGTTAGACTCGGGCAACTTGGTCCTAAGAGACGAGAAAGACACCGATCCTGAAAACTACTTGTGGCAGAGCTTTGACTATCCTTCAGACACGTTTCTACCAGGAATGAAAGCAGGGTGGGACTTGAAGAAAGGCCTCAATAGGGTCCTAACCGCTTGGATAAACTGGGATGACCCTTCTTCAGGGGACTTTAGAGACATTGCTTTACATACCAATTATCCTGAAGAGGTTATGTTGAAAGGCACAACAAAGTACTGGAGAAGTGGCCCATGGGATGGAACCAAATTCAGCGGTAACCCCTCCGTGCCGTCCAACGCAATCGTAAACTACACGGTTGTGTCAAACAAGGATGAATTTTACGCTATGTATAGCATGGCCGATAAGTCAGTGATTTCAAGAATCATAGTGAATCAAACACTTTATGTTCGCCAGCGTCTGACATGGAATACCGATAGCCAAACGTGGAGGGTGTCTTCAGAGTTGCCAGGTGATTTATGCGACCGCTATAACACTTGTGGCGCATTTGGGATTTGTGACCTTAGTGAGGCACCGGTGTGCAAGTGTTTAGATGGATTCAAGCCAAAATCGCCCAGAAATTGGACACAAATGAACTGGAATCAGGGGTGCGTGCACAACCAAACTTGGAGCTGCAAAGAGAAGAATAAGGATGGTTTTAAAAAATTCAGCAACGTGAAGGCACCAGACACTGAAAGATCTTGGGTCAATGCAAGTATGACACTTGAGGAATGCAAGCACAAATGTACGGAAAACTGTTCCTGTATGGCTTATGCAAATTCAGATATCAGGGGAGAAGGTAGCGGTTGTGCCATTTGGTTTGGTGATCTCTTAGATATAAGACTGATGTCAAATGCTGGACAAGATCTGTACATTAGATTGGCGATGACTGAAACAGGTATGCACTTTTCAATTGGACATGTTAGAGAGAATTCTATAAAAAGTTGGCTGAATATATAAGTTATTTTAGTTTAGAGAACAGGAATGATTTTTTTTTTCTTTTTACCTTTTAATTTTCTTTTTCTGCAAATGATTATAAGGAAACTTATCTAAACATGACTTTCACCACCATAGCTAAGGGTAAAACATGTTTAATTTTACTCAATACCAAATTTACTTCATGTATTGCATTGATTATTTATTTCTTTTTCTGTCAAGCTCATCAAATTCAAGATGAGAAAGATAGTTCCAAGAAAAAGGTGGTTGTGATTGCAAGCAGCATTTCATCTGTAATTGCAATGCTATTAATTTTCATATTCATTTACTGGAGCTACACAAATAAAAATAACGGTAAGACTTCGGCCAATTCACATTGTCTTTACATATAAGGATTTTCATATATATTCATTTACTGGAGCTACACAAATAATACATACTATAACTTTCAAACTAATACTGCCCCAAAGGAAACTTCATTAGTACCGGTTGGAATATAATTTTGTTCATTTTTATTGTTTGGGTGAAAACAGAGATCGAAGGAACGAAGTATCAAAGCCAACAAGACGACTTTGAGTTACCTTTATTTGACCTTGCCTCTATAGCACATGCCACAACTAACTTCTCAAATGACAAGAAACTTGGTGAAGGTGGTTTTGGGCCTGTATACAAGGTATGCGAGCAATGCACTAATGATAATTAAGAAATGACAAAGCTTGACAATTATTATTTATTACATTTAACTTTCTCTCCCACAAATGCTGTGTGTTTAGGGAACATTTCCAGATGGACAAGAGGTCGCTGTTAAGAGGCTTTCACAAACATCTAGACAAGGATTAAAAGAATTTAAGAATGAGGTTATGTTATGTGCCGAACTCCAACATCGAAATCTTGTTAAAGTTCTTGGATGTTGCATAGAAGATGATGAGAAATTGCTCATATACGAATATATGGCAAACAAAAGCTTAGACGTCTTTCTTTTTGGTTAGTCTCTCTAAATTTAACTGTTAATTGAATGTAGAATTTCATTTTGTTCTTATAATTGTTGCAAAATTAATTAAAAGGAGATAACCATGAAATTTAATTTCATGAAATTTGGCAGATTCTAATCGAAGTAAACTTCTTGATTGGCCTAAGCGTTTCTGCATTATAAATGGAATAGCTCGGGGATTACTTTATCTTCATCAAGACTCAAGACTAAGGATCATACATAGAGATCTCAAGGCAAGTAATGTTTTATTGGATAATGAAATGAATCCAAAAATTTCAGATTTTGGTTTGGCTCGAATGTGTGGAGGTGATCAAATTGAAGGGGAAACGAGCAGAGTAGTTGGTACATAGTAAGTAACTTATTTTCTTGCTAAAATCTTTTTACACATTAATCAAACATTAATTTAACACTTTTTTTATTCCTCTTAGTGGTTATATGGCACCTGAATATGCATTTGATGGAATATTTTCCATTAAATCGGATGTGTTTAGTTTTGGCGTACTATTGCTAGAGATAGTAAGCGGCAAGAAAAATAGCAGACTCTTCTATCCAAATGACTTCAATAACCTCATTGGCCATGTGAGTGAGATAACTTCATTTTTTTTTTTTTTTTCATATAATGGAGCAATAGCTAACCAATATCTTTAAATATTTTAGGCATGGATGTTATGGAAAGAGGGAAATCCAATGCAATTCATTGACACCAGTTTGGAGGACTCATGCATTTTATATGAGGCCTTGCGTTGCATTCATATTGGTCTTTTATGTGTGCAACATCATCCAAATGATAGGCCAAATATGGCATCTGTGGTCATATTATTGAGCAACGAGAATGCATTGCCGCTACCAAAGGATCCTAGCTACTTAAGCAATGACATCTCAAGCGAAAGAGAATCTTCCTTTAAGAACTTTACGTCTTTTTCTATTAATGATGTCACTATGTCAATGATGAGTGGTAAATAGAGAAATTACTTTACTTACAACTATTAACTTACTTATTTTGTATATGTTTTTCTAATTTGCTAATTCCGTCATGTCTGCTAGTTGTTTCGATACGTGATTTTGTCTGTTAAACTTTTGCTAATGTTAATCCTGCAGTTGGATGCAAAAATTATTTTTGAAATTCTATAATAAAACTAAAATATTTTAATAGCAATATTATAACCCATGATAAAAACAGACCCTATAACGTTTTCATTGTTATAGTATCGGAATTTCTAATGTAGCATCAAAAGTTCAAATTTAACAATGGTTAGCAGAAGTCATTCAATCTTGTTACCTAACCTATTTTCATTTCAAAGGATGTTTTGAATGTAATACGAAGGATTTATAAAACAATCCACGATGTAATGAAATAAAAAAATAATACATGGATTATGTGAACACAAAAGAACAATAAAATGGCTTATTTGTCAAAGACACGATTGTATTCCCAAATCCCTATGTAATAATTGGAATTGTTACAGATATCTAAGCCATATTTTACTAAAGAACACTAGCAAGTATGAGTTCTGAGAGGTTGAGACATATTTTACATGTCTTGTTGCGTTATGGATTGGGCCTTGGCCCAATCTAAGCCACCTTACATGTAAACCCAAATCCAGGAAGCAGTCGTCACCATATTAAAGTTGGAGTGTTACTTTATACACTATAAGAATTTCTTATACACTATATAGCTACAGTGAAAATCCGAAACTGCCCTTCTAATTATTTTGCTTAAGGTGTTTCCGGAAAGCGTATTTTGTATGAAACGGATTTACCAATCCGTAAGTGGCCATGATGCATACGGATCAATTAATCCGGAAAGCCTTGATTTGGTCCGAAACGGATTATTGAATCCGTAAGATGGTATGGTAAAAACGGATCCGTTGATCCGTGAAATGCCTTTATTGTAGGAAACAGATTTATTAATCCGTACGAACAGCATTTAACAACATTTGGCAATTACGGATCATTGAATCCGTACCCATCATTTGGCCAATTACGGATAATTGAATCCATGCGCATTCCATGGCCCATCATTTGGTCAATTACGGATCATTGAATCCGTGTTTTGCTTTTGGAAACTTATCCTTTGGTAAATGGTATTTTTTGTTGTTGTTAGTAATCACTTGTGAATCTATGAGGTTACCT